>SNQJ01S0145557.1:0-24066 GCA_010110895.2 Picea sitchensis | reverse complement strand
CGGGAAAACCAACATATTATATATTCATTCATAATGATACATTGTTTACAATACAATATACATATAGGAGCCAACGACATCCAAAACTCTAACCTAATGACTTGGATTAGTCAACAACCCTAATTCCTTAACCGAAAATATAAAACCATTAGAAAAAACCATGTGCCGAAAAAATGCCCAACAATGGACATGAAAATCGAGGCGACATGAAAAACGAGGCAAAAATGTGACAGGTTTCTCGAGGAAAAAAAATTTCTCGAGGGCGTTGCCCCTGAATCCCCACACAGGGGGGTTTTCACCCCCCTACACGCTCGACGCAATGTAGCAGAAACTATATCTAGCCGTGCAAAGAATATAACACATACCCAACGTGCTGGTTGGAGGTAGCCATTACCTAGGGGAACCCTTGGGTATGTTGAATCTTCAACATCATTAGTGCCTAGCATCTGGGGCTTGCTTTGTCACTAGATGGGAAATGGGTTTGGCTCTCTGACTTGGGTTGGACTGCACCCTACTCCCTAAGATATATGGGGGTATAATGACGTGCAAGGTGTCCATATCAAAGGACATCCATCATTTCTTCAGATTTAGTACGACATTGTTATCAAATGCCTAGTCAATGCCAAGTAGAGATGGATATGGGTCTGAGTCATCCATAATCTCGATCACATCAAAGTCTTCTTTGTTTTTTACCCCATCAATGTTCATTTCCACTTGCTCCAGCCTACCAATGGGATAAATTTTGTATTGGTTGGCAAGCTTGAGTTGAATGGGGGACAACACCAGCTTTGGTTTACCCATCAACTCCCATGATTTCTTTGGTAAGATATTCATGTCAGATCCCAGGTCCAACATGACACCATCCATCTCATAAGTCTCTAGCTCAATTATCATCTTAAATTCTCTCCTTATGTGCTTCCTCTTGCTAATATGGAATACATCTCATTCTAGTAATGGGGTGGAAATAATAGTGTTGGTCTCCCCTTCCTCCATACACCTTATAAACACGTGGGTCAATTTATTTGCAACTATAAGATCACCCAACACCTTAAGACAACAATGCAAAAAGTCACTTACTTAGTTTTCTGATTTAGTCTTGGGCTAAGTGTTGCATTGTGTTTCATCTCATGCCATGTGTTTCAACTCTACACACAAAATCTTCTATTCTATTACCTTCTACAGTGTATGTTTCACTTCTTCACGCACGCGCCTCTTCCAGTGCCCTCTGTGCCATGCATTGCCATTCTTTGCATGTATAGACCTCTTCGAATCCCCTTTGTGTTTTGCATTGCGATTCTTCGAGTGTGTTGTCTTCCCCCAATGCCATTTACACATCATGCATGTATTTTTTTTGTTGCGTGATGTCAAACTTAGGAGGTGCTTGCGCTACTTTTTATTATCTTTCCTTCTATATTATGCCTTGAACTTTCTTCTTGTTCCAGGTTGGCTCCCCTACGGATGCCTCCTTGGGTTACCATCTGTACATCAACTTCTTCTTTTAGCTTATCATATTTGTGTGGCTTAGCCATCACCATGTTGTAGTGCCCCTTGTTTTCTTTCCATTTTGCTAATAATTCTAAGAAATCCTCCGCGACATGGTCGATGTTGTGGTAGTACTGTGTGACTTGATATAAAATCATGACAAGTGGCCTATCTTTCCATAGTTAAAATATGTAGGTGGTCTTCCTCCTCCACTATATTCTCTTCCTTTTCCTTTTTGATATCCTCCTCTTTGGCCTCCTTAGTAGCCTCCTTCGTTGAAGCCTCCATGGTTGAATCCTCTACAGTCTCCACCCTTATTCTCTTGGACCTGGTAAGCATCTAGATTTTTCTCCTTCATAAGCTGCAGTGACCGAAAATTGTTCACATCATATCCCGTGGATTTGAAAAACTCACAAAATGGAAATCCTCACACTAAACAAACCAAGAAAGAGAAGACAAATTTAAGCAGAAAATAAATAACAAACACAATAGTACGTAGACATTTTACCATGGAAACCCTTAACCAAGAAAACCAACATTCCTTGAGCATCTTTCTCTCTTGTTTTCTTATTCATTCATAGAATAAAGAGTTACATGACTAACATTGGTCTACACCCAAGACACAATCATCATCCTACTCTCTTGTTTTACACAAGAAAAACCATGTAGCCAATTCGTCTTGCATCTACATGACCTTCACGATTCTTCTAAAGATTAGATTTTACAGTATTACAACATGCCTTATTTATAGGCTTTACAACATGAAAAACCCTAAATCATGGAGGCCAAAAACAATTACAAATCCAAGCAGATGATTGGTTGTAATCTCGTGAATCTCAAGATTATGTTACAATCGACTACCAGTCGGTTACCACTTGACCTCCTGCCGATTGACCTTTCAACCTTCCTGGTCGACCACTTTGACCTTCGACTTTCCATTTGATCACTCTGATCTTCAACTTAATCATCGACTTGACTTGTCTCGTTGGTCGACTCATCTCCCATTCGACCCACCTCGACTAGCCAGTCAATTGACTATTCTTTCATTGCAAAGAATATAACAACCCAACATACTTCCACTTGTTGTCTTCTTTGTTGATAGAGGAGAACCTAAACTTATGTTCATAGACCCAGGGCAGTAATGCCCATTGCTTCTCTACACCAAGAGAACTTCACAACACTCACAGACTTGGTCAAATACTTTGTTATGTTTTCCAAAGTGTCTACTTTCTCTAGTAGCACCTTCTTGCTTTCCACCATGTCTCTCATGAAATGGTATTGTACATCAACATGATTCATCCTAGTATGGTAAGTTGGGTTTTTTTTCTGGAAATATTGTTCTTGGACTATCACAATTTATCTTCATAGCTATCTTCTCAAACCCAATCCCTGAACAAAGTCGACACAACCATACAACTTCTTTTCTTACGTGAGTAGCTTCCATGCATTCATGTTTTGTTGTCGACAAGGCTACAAATTCATGTCACTTACTCATTCGGTTGATTGCTCCGCCAAACATCTTGAAGACATACCCATTGGTCGACCTTCAACAATCCAGAATTCCATCCTAGTCAGTGTCGACAAAGCCATGTACACTTACTTCCCTATCAGTTTTAGGTTTCCCTTGGTAGCATATAACATCGTTGTAACACGTAAGTACCTAAACATTCTCTTAACAATAGTCTAGTGCTCTTTCCCAGGTGTCAACATGTATCTTCTCAACACTCCCAATACATGAGCAATATCTAGTCGAGTGTAGACCATCACATACATTAGATTACCAACAACACTAGCATATGGAACATGTGTCATCTCCTCTATTTCTTCATGTGTCTTTGGACAATGTTCAACAATTAGTTTTTCTCCAAGAAGAATTTGTACCTTGACTAGTTTGTAATCTTGTATGTTAGGGGAGGCAGGTGCAGGAGGGGTTTTGTACATCCCTAGAGGAAAAAGAATGCAAAATTACTACTGGAATCTGGGTATAACCACCAACAACATGGAAGGGGCATATGCGATGTAACAAGAAGTGCTCCTAGCTCAGGAATGAAAACTCAACAACATTATCATCATAGCGGACTCAAAAACCATAATTCAACACTTCGTCTAAGGGATTGGCCCAAAGAACTCCAAGATGAAGAGAATAATTGAGAGGATCAGAGCAATCTTGTCCTCATTTCAAACCTCCTTCTATCATGTCCTACACGCTAACAACACAGAAGCAGATGAACAAGTGAATTTAGCAATTGGAAAGGCCCTAGGTCATATGGAAATGTTGGGCAGGCACCTTTTTTCAGCCCCTCCCTAATGAATCAACCCCCTCTCATCGTCGCTCCACATGGCATCAGTCTCCCTGCAACGCAACAACTAGTTGAGGCTTGGAGTAAGCCGAGCGTCATCCATGGGGAGGAATTGTACTCCCGTATCACCTGGGTCGTGGGAACCAGTACTCAATAAGATGACAATATGGATATTTCAGGACACTCTGTGTTCCTCCTCTGTGGGAACTCATCATACCTGACCCTCCACGCTCACACAATAGCCTGCAAAATCACCTTCGCCATAACTTCACCTGAGGTGAGGGGAATTGAAGGGAACTCCGTCATGATTTAGTGCAAGGGTATGTAGGCAGTACATGCCACTCCAATGCTTGAAAGATATTCAAATCGTGAGACTGCACGAAATTCATGCATCAAGACTTTAGCCAGCGGAGGTAAATTGGAAGGCAAGCTCTCGACCCACCACCACAACCAGCCTCACCGGAACTCTGCAGATTGGAATTTCATAAGGAAAGGGGAATTACAACTCCTAAGCAGTATAGGAGTATGCAATTGCTCTAGAATAAGAGGGATAACCCAAGGTAAATATGTGAGCACCAACAGCAAAGTAGGCAACATCGACAGAGGTAGCACCGGGGGCATCTTTGACAGAGGCAACATCGACAGAGACAACATCGATAGAGGCAACACGAGAGGAAGCTTCGATAGAGGCAACATTGACAAAGGAAACATTAGAGGCAACATCAACAGAGGCAACACCATAGACAACATCAGTGACAGAGGCAACACCAACGTTTGGATTGGAGGTAATTTCCTATCACTCTCAGTCAGTCTAATAGAAGGAATGGCTTATCATTAGCTCATGAAAGATCAGAGGAAGAGCTCATGGACGATAATTTCTCCACCAACCAATAGCTGAAACTCCGTCTCGACTCCCATAGCTCCACTCTCACCTTCACATTGGACACTTTAACCCAACACTGCACATTAATAAATCAATTGCAGGATGAAGTAGAATTTCTTAGACGCCAAGGGAACACGAAAGCAAAGCTGGAAGCCAGGCCACCAAATTCGCCAACACAAAACCAGAACAAGGAAACAGGAAGCAGAGCATAACCAATGTTGCATGACATGAACATAGTGCTAGAGCCCCCTCCAGAGGAAGACTGAGTCTAAAGAAGATCAGTACGACACTCCTCAGTTTTGTAAAATGGCATGATTAAATCTCTCGTAAGATAGTTTTAGGACATAAATGAAAAGCTCAATTTTCAATGAAGTAGAACTAATTCTAGACTAAGTTATGTAAGCCTTTTTGTGGAAATTTTGCAGCTGGTATCTCTTCCACCAACACCCTCCTCTGTAATATGTGACCTTGGTCATGCCTTTTATATATATAAAAATTTCAGTTTTTGTAAAAAAAAAAAAAACTTGTATGTTGAAATGCTTCAAGATTGTTTCAATGTACTTTCTCTGATTTAACCAAATATTTATAACTGCCTGATCTCTCTTGATCTCTATTCCCAAAAATTTCGTTCCACTAAAATCATTCATGTCGAACTTGGAGGATCTGCATCCTCACCTCCTTTATTGCATCCATGTTGTTTCCAAACAACAACATGTCATCGACATACAACACTACATATATGAAACACTCGCCTTCTTCCATGGAATATACACAGTAATCAACCTTGCTTCTTATAAATCTCAAACTAAGGATGTATACCTCAAACTTTTGATACCACATCCTTGGTGATTTCTTTAGACCATAAAGAGATCTCTTCAATTTGCATACAAGATCTTTCTTTCCTTTTATTGCAAATCCTTCAGGCTGTTTCATGTAGATTTCTTCTTCCAAGTCCCCATGTAGGAACGTTGTCTTCACATCTATTTTCTTTATCTCAAGATCAAATTTTGCAGCTAGGGACATTATTACTCTAATGGAAGTTAATTTTGCAACAGGGAAAAAAATATTACTGAAGTCAACTCCCTCGACTTGGGAATACCCTTTCAATACCAGTCGGGCTTTGAACTTCTCAACTTTACCTGTTGTGTTCAACTTTTTCTTGAACACCCACTTGTTACCAACATGTTTCCTTCCATTAGGTAGCTCAACCGAATCCCATGTCTCATTCTTGTGAAAGGATTCCATTTCTTTGACCATGGTGTCCTTCTAAAGTTTACCCTCGGTCGAGTCAAATCCATCCATGACAAACTTGGGCTCCTTATCAGTGGTAGATAACACAAATGTATAATGGAAATCAGGCAGACTATACCTTTCAGTTGTTTTCCTTACTTGTTCAGACCTCCTTACAACTAGAGTCAATTGTTCCACCTCTTCATATGATTTAGTTTACTAATCTGAATCATGTTGTTTGTTCCTCAGTTCAAACACTAGATTCTTTGGTTCTTTCTTCATTTAAACCTCTTTATACTTCACTAGTACATTGGGCCTGATTTTCAACAGTTTATTGATGAATTTTTATCGCAAAAACGTCGCACGTGCAACAAATCCTTCAACCCATTTTCGTCGAACGAGCGAGTGAACTATGTTTTGGTTGTAATTTCAACAATTTTCAACTTTAAAGTTCGTCAGAGTCCCTTTGTAGGTCTGTCAGAATTCCATCAAACTAATTGACTGTTTAGCAACAAATTGGCTTTATCTGCGATGAAAAGTTTTGTTTCTTTTCATTGGCAATCCGACAAAAAAATTGTTTTCCCTACGACAAAAATCCATATCCTTCATCATAAAATTGATAATGTTTCCATGAAATATATAAAAAAAAATGTCAAAATAACCATTAACAACAACCATTTGAACCAAATGAACATTGGATATAACAATAGCAAGTAAAAGTAGCAATAGGTTCAAGGCCATGAGGCCCAATACAAATGCAAATATAGTTAAGGCCATGGATGATGAAAACATAGGTCACAACATGGCAAGAGTAAAAATCCCATGGCCAAAAAATCATGCTTAGAACCAAAGGAAAGAGTCGAGCCATCCAAATAAAGGTGATGTAGACAAAAATGAATTTGACAACTAAGCAAACACAAAATATGCAAGGCTAAGCTAGCATGTAATGAAAGATAAAACAATTTTTGAAACTAGACGATGGATATGAGCTACACATGGGTTATTCATTTTCTAGGTGACAAAACAAAACTCCAATACTGTCTCAAAATTAGTGAAGGCATGAACATGCTCACCTCCAACCAAATATTTGACCATGAAGCTTAGGTCAAAACCATGTCTATGCAAACAAAATTGAGCAAATAACCATAAATGAAAAAGTGGCTTTGGATAGCAAAGCTAGGGTTAAATGATTCTTTCCATTATTTACAAATAGCAAGAGAATGAAAACTATGGGTGAGGTGGTCAAGACACTAACCAAACTTTGATCCATAACTCGGAAGATGAGGCAGAGAAAACTTTAATAAAATAAACAAAGGTAGGGCAGATCACATCTATTTATCCATGAACTCAAGCACAATCAAAATTGGAAGTGGAGTGACCTACACAAGGTCAATGACAATGACGAAGGAAAATTCAAAATAAAAACTAGCTACAGACTACACACTCATCCAAGCAAAGAATCAAATGCACTATTAATCCAACAAACACCAACTCAGAAATGTATTTTGAATTATTAACATGGGACAATGCACCGTATGTTTGACATAATTTCACTATCTAGAATGTCCTAGAAAGCATTATTGGATCAATGCTTTATTGATACTTGTGTTGGAAAACTTGTCATGGTGATAATCTATCTAAATTTGTTGTGGAAAAACACTTTAATTAAGTGTTGTTGGCATTTCATCTATGTTTGGGTACATTGGGAGCTTGGTTTTATTTTGATAATGAATTTGTGATTGGATACTCTGAATGTTGATACTCTGCCCTAAATGCACATGATATCATGGTTAAATGTCCAATGTTGACTGATATAACTCCTATTCATATTTATTGATGTCACTCTTTGAATATTGTGAAAGGAATCAATGTTATCATTGATTATGAGCTGCTCAATATATATGATGACTAGCATGTTTTGAGTGACAATATTTCATGTTTTTTTTCTTGAGTGTTGTTGGCATATAAATTGCTCTTTCCTAACACAATGATAAACGTGCTTCAATGGATAATTTCCTTATTTATTGACATGTGAGATTAATCTTAGTGTGTACTCTAAAGCTTTGTTCCATGGTAAAGGAAATGTGTTAGTGAAACAATTGTGGCTTATATTAAGTGTTCAAAATTTGTTGCCACTGTCTCTCATGAACAATAATATATTTGTCACTCTTTTGGTTCAGTATTAAAAAACATAATTACACTATCAATCTGTGATCTTATGTGGAATAGTGTCCAAATGATAATACTAATGCTCTTAACCTATGGCGAATGAATGGAATTGATTTTAGGGTTTTCTCTTTTATCCCTTTCTACTTCATTCACCAAATCTTCCCAATTCTCTTCAAGTTGTTCAAATGATTGTAATATAGAAAACATGATCAAACAACTAACTACATATGTTAGATTGGTTAGTTAAATCACCAATTAAATCTTATTATATCCTATCAATAACAGTCATAACCAAGCAAACTAGAATAGGTTAATCAACTTGCACTTAAGGGTTTGACCTTTCCCATAAGATTATGTCAACCCATCTATATTCCCACAAGGGGACTTGATGCTTTTCATCATGTTGTTCATGCATGGAAGTAGTGCTAACAATAGGGTCTAGGAATTGATTCAAGATATCCAAGTGAGTAATTGAATCAAAATCTAAATTGAGTTGAGTATCGAGGGGTAAGATCATGTGGAAATCACTTATAAAACATCAAAATGATCAAAAACAACAAACCAAAGACAAAAACTATGTTCAGAAAGCAATGATATGCATATTATAAGTCAAGAACCAAAAAATTAACTGACCGTTTTAGATATGCATCACCAACTGCCCGGGAATTGGATGAGATCAACAAGTATGAAGGAGAGCACTGATTTGATGTTGAAATAGCACTAAAGGTTTGTTGTGGGGTAGGGTATCATAACATATGCATGTTTGGTGTAGGTACAACTGCATTAAGCTTAAAACAACATGAGGCAAGAGAAGCAAATTATTACCTGGATGGAAATGCCTTGTGGATCGTGGAGGTGACCACCCTTCAAACCTACATTTGTCAAAGAGAATAAAAGGTTATATGATCAGATAATAACTAAACATGTATGAGGTTGCATTTGTCAAATGAGATAAAACAATATATGACTGAATAATAATTAAACATGTATGAGGCTCTAGAAACACTAAAGGGGAATACATGAATGAGCTCCTCTTAGCTTCGACAATGATTTATTCTCTACTAAACAAGACCAACCATGTGAAGGTGGAATCTCATTTCCCCCCTCCCCCTCGCATCACTCTTAATTCCCAATACTCAATAATGCATAACAAGTAGAAAAACAAAAATTAAAGGTAAAAGAAAGAAAGAATGTGTGTGCACAAAACATATAAGGTTCATGCATAAGAAGACAACAAAACATAAATTGTACATCAAATAGTTTATATTAATCAATTTTATCCTAAAAATATGTACAATCACTTCTTTTTTGGTTTCTTAATTTTCATGTAATTCTTGAGTAAATCATCAAATTTCTCTTGATCCCCTTCAACTATTTGACCCTCTTTTGGTGTTGCTTGACTATGCATCACCTCACACATTATGGTTAATTATTATTCATAACATTGTTTCATTAATACAAATATCATTACAATGTTTTTTACTTGGAGGAGTAGTTGACACCATTGCTTGGGTTGTCATTTGTTCCTTTCCTCTCTGAGCACCCTCATCTACATGCTCTTCCATTGAAACAAGAAAAGCAATAAGTACATAATCTGCAAGTAAATATTAATAATCATCAATATATACACCTAATTTTAAATACACACATACTGTGATGGGGTTGCACACCACTAGAATCATGCAGTTGTTGTCCATCACTATTAAATGAACCGTTGTTGCTTGCCTACTTAAAACAAATAGACACATTAATTGATGGGTTAAATCATTCATCAATATATTTTACAAGTAATCAACAATTAAAATCTTGTCATTTTATTTACCATCTCGTTCGAAGGGTGAGATTATGTTTTCCCCATCCTTTTTCGATGTTCCACCACTGCTTCAAAGTCGAACTTGAACCAGACCTTCAAGTCTTCTTTGATGGTGACAATGTTGAACCTATCCCCTGCATTGCACAAGATCATGAATTTTGCTTATTGGTTGCAATTAAATAAAATATGTATGATGATATGAATAATATGGTTAAATTATTTGGTACTTACAATTCGTACTTTTAATATGAGGTAACCACCTTGGCCAAGTTTGTGTTTCCCATGTTTTTCTAGTCTTTCCTTTGTTTCTTTCGACGTGTCCAAGAGCCTACGATAATTTTCAAATATGTTAAAAATTGCAATGTTTTCTGTAGAACTAAAGAAAATTCAACATATTAAATTCAAAATATCATATACCTTGAAGGGTCACATAGTGTCTTCCCTTGTCTCGATGCAATCTCCTTTGCATTGTCATGTATATTCTTCCATTCCCTCTCAGGAGCCACTAGAGGATGATCATACTTGGGGTTTTTTTTCAATTGAACCCTATATTGATCTTTCACATATTTCAAATACAATCCGACCTACAAGGTGATTTCGGAGTTGGTGAACGTTTCACCGAATAGGCCGACTAAATGGTTAATAAGATTGTTTTTCAAATTTGATTCTATGAATTCCATTATGTGCAAATGGTGGGCCCAAAAACCTCTAAAGTCTTGTGATGCAAAGTCCTATAAAAAATGTTGTTTCCTGCAAAATGATATTATCATTAGTTTAAAATAATTGGAGAGATGTATGTTTCAATTAAATAATAAGAATTAATTAAGATATTCATAATACCTGGTAGTTATTGCATCTTCAATGGAACCATGTTATCATCCACCAAAAAGGTGACCGATGTTGTTCCCATGTTGGGAACACGTGATGCTCCAGGGTAATAATGTGTAGAATCATGCTCATAAGATTTTCCATGTACACCATCACGTGCATGGTATGACGTGTGTGGTGGGGGCACCTTATGGGCCCCGAGAGTTGCATTCATATGAGCCACATACATAGAGAAAAATAGCCTCATGGGTATGTGATCTAGATTGGATCATTATATTATTTGTCATCTATATCGATGCTTTCAGAGTGGAAAAAACTAGAGGAATTAACTTGCAGGATCATTTTGGTGGCAAGTCCCAATTTGGAAAATTGGGGTCTAGAACCTTCCAGAGCCATTTTGAGGCATTAAATGACGCTTTTTGGGGTTACAGTGTCCAAAAATCATGCCCACCCCCTTGAAAATATTCTACACTCCTAGACATTTCCAATTGTCCAGACTGTGCATCAATCGAAGTTTGTATGCAAAAGTTACGCCTTCCGCAAGTTCACCTATCGTGTTGACCACCATGGTACGAGAGGATGCCACATCATCCCCCCTTACTCATGCATATGGGGCTAGCCATGTGAGGAATTTCATTAAGATTCTAGAAGGTACAAAATCATATCACAATTGAGGGTTGACGAAGTCAAAAACCTACCCCTAGATGGATATTGGGCTATGTTAAATACCGAGCCACTAGGAGGAGAAGGGGTTACATTCTATGTTATTGTATTTTGTTCTATAGCAGAGCATAACAACTAGGAGTGTGTAATTAGAGAACATAACAGAGGGGGTTAATATTTGTAGTACCCTAACATGCCATAGGTCTCAGGTAATTCCATAATGAGTGCCTTCTCCTTTGTACTTGCATTATTTCAATACCAGAGAAAAGAGAGCAAAGCAACCTCACCTTCTAGTCGGGTTTTCTCCCATAAGGGTTTTCCAGAGAAAATATTTGTGTTATCTTGTGGATGGTGTGTGATTGTACTTATTGTTCTCTATTTTCCGTATTTTATCTATTTCATGCATAAGTAGAAAATCAATAACTAAATATTATATAATCTAAAGGAATTTATCCTTCATAGTGTAGATTTCAGTTTATTTATCAAATATGTTGGGATGAATTGTTCCAATGGAATATCCACGACAGTTTACAGATCAATATGTGGCTCATGCTAGAATGTTATGGGGTTGGTGCATCACTGCTACCAACAATGTCCCCATGACCAAGTTGTTGCGCCAAATCCGAAAATTTCTATAGAAAGAAAACATTTTTTGTTTAGCTCATATAATGGTAGCAAATCAAAATTCATAAATTAATATATGTGATAAATAATCTATTTGAAAAATGGCGCTTACCCCATTGTTCTATATCATGCACTAAAACTCTCATCATGTTTGTGCTCTCCTCTATAGGCTCACACCAAGACAATTCAAGGAGTTCTCTATTTTTCTTTCTCAATGTCTTCCTAATGGTTTGCAATGGGTGGATGGAATCAAATTCATCACCCACATTACCATGGTCATGTGTGCTCGTCTACATGTATCGACAAATAAACAAGTTAATCCAATTATTGTCAACAAGAATTGATATGAAAATCAAAACACAATAAGAGAAAAAATACAAAAAATCATCCTAGAAGACAATGAAATAACCATGACTAATGTGAAAAGAATGGAGTATTCAGTGACACATTTTTACCCACAAATCTAATGAGAAAAGGTAATGCATTTACACTCCTATATATAATAAGCATTCAATGCTTTACCTGTTGTGAGCTAGTCGGTGCCTTCCCATGATCACCTTGCTACAATATAAGAAGCATGACATTTTAGAATGTTAGAAAATAATATAATAAACATGAGCTATTAAAATGTATGTTAAAGATACAAAAAATAAAACATTAATAAAAGTTGGGTATATTGGTAGAACATACTTCCATAATAGTAGTGCCTGTATCGATTCGATTCAAATTATAATCCACCGACAACTCTTCCCCTGCAACTATTGTTTTCACTGCACATATGAATATCTGATTACCTTCACGCCCCTAAAATATGCAATCATGTTGCTTTCTTATTGTCCCAGGTCTTGTACGGTTTATAAGCCTTGCAATATTTCCTGACGCCTTTGGCTTTTGCATCAATATACATTGTCGCTCCTTTATTGTGATCGTTATCTTTTAGCTGTATATAATTTGCAATGACTGCATATCTCCACATACTTGGAATGTATCGGACCATCCTCAACCAATCTCCATAGTTGTAGAATGGTCCGACATACTCCATTTATTCAACAAGTCCTCCATATTTCAACTTTATTCCATCCATGGAGAATAGACCGAGACCTTGTATGGATGACGAAGCAATGCGATACATCCTCTCATTGACATAGAAGTCAATGTCCAACTGAGGAAGTTCCTTGGGTATTGTTTCAATAGATGTCTGTAGCTATAGGCAACCTTGACATCACCTATGCTCTCATTGTCATAAGAACATGATTCTCCTTCAACAAGAAAGAATTCAATGCGCCTACAAAATTTTCTTTTGACCTTTTCACCTCTAGTTGATCTCGCCCTGTTAGATGTGTTGCACACAACACTTTCCCCTATCCCTCTTGAAATTCCCTCGCTTGGGGATGATAGGTATGAAAGGTACCTATTCAGTTGTACCTACACTCCATCAAATGAGAAAAAGTAGTCACCAAGCTTTCCTCTGACCTTTTTTACAACATTACATGTCTTCCCAAGACCTTAAAACCAAGGACCACCAAAATGTAATAATATTTGTTAATAATGACATATCAAATTCACAACTCTAATTGCAAATACCAACTACTTATCCTTTAGATACCAACACAAATTGAGATAGGAAACTCCAGACTTTGCAAACCAAATGGTATAACATAACGAATACAAATAATGTCTAAACAATCTCAAAATGTAGTAAAAATTAACAAGAAAATGTTTTAGTAATCTTATTTCTACTCACTTAAGGACAAAAAAGTTAAATGATCACTCAATGGTTGGACTTTGATTGGTAGGAGTGTCAGGCGGTGTGTACAAAGGGAATGGACATAGGCAACATAAGCTATTGCCATGTTCTTACAGGGAATTCCTCATAGATGATCAATAATTGCAATGGTCTATCCCTATCAAGATGCAATTTGAGAATATTTCCTAGTCCTCTCAAACAAGAAGAACAACTCTTTCACTACATCGTTGTATTGTGTGTGCAAACTAGAACATATATGGGCATCGAAGACCTGTTATTGCATCAAACTTCCATGGTGACTCTTTCACTACATCAATGTAGTGTGTGTGTGTGTGTGTGTAGCTCAAAACATATAAGGGCATCACACACCTATTATTGCCTGAAAATTCCATGGCTTAAATGACCATAGCCTCTCTAAGAAGTTGGTCGCAAAGGGGAAGCTCCACGTAGCTAGTTAGTAGGTTGAGGTCTCGTTTGTTAACATAATTAACGAGACACATTTCTCCACCAACTAAGAACAACCGTAAGTGAAGAAGGAAAACATGTTGAAGAATCACAAATTTTCCTTTACTCTGTATTTCTCTATAACTAAAATCCCATTCTAGGTAGACATTGTTTGCTATATATAACCAAGATAACTTGAAATGAAGATTAACATAGTATTATATTTGCAAACATCCCATAGGGTAATTTATCATAGAAATATTGGATATCTAGCATGTTTGTACACATCCTGTGAGGGAGCTTACCATAATAGGATTGTGTAATGAACCAAATGCTTAAGATATCATAATAGAACAAAAGCACACACTATGTACACCGATGTGAGTGTGGAGCACAACTCCAAGATAGATAAGTTACACAATAACCCCTTAAATAATAGGATAACCTCCTCCACATAACCAAATACATTCACACATCACAATTCACATGTCTACAATAATGAATACATGATCTCTATATACCTATCCACACACTACACATGAAGCCCCTTTACTATTAGGCCGACCCTATTACATATATATTTACACATTACATGTACATTTAGCCCCATATATTCCCCCCCTGGGGGTCATATCATATACCTTTATCCCTATATATGCCCCCCTTGGGTCATAACATAGTACCCTCCTTCAAAAAGCTTTGTCCTCAAAGCTGTGTAATTAAAGGATTCACATGCGATGAAACCAAATAATATGATTTTCTTATGTTCTTGCTTTGTTCTTTCCATTGATGATGATCCATCCATCCAAAATCAATTCTTTTCGGTTGTAATTCTTGGTGGATAGTTGTTGCATAATTTTCTTTCCCTTGATTCCATGTATTGTTGTTGAAGCTTCTCCAATTTGTAGTAGTTGTTGGTCTCTGAAAATAGTTTGTTGAAGAGTGG
This sequence comes from Picea sitchensis, assembly GCA_010110895.2. Taxonomy (NCBI): domain Eukaryota; kingdom Viridiplantae; phylum Streptophyta; class Pinopsida; order Pinales; family Pinaceae; genus Picea; species Picea sitchensis. The sequence goes on along the minus strand of SNQJ01S0145557.1, from coordinate 8,937 downwards.
TTTTGTGATGCCTTGTTCCACAAATATTGACAAGTATTCCATCTTCTTCCTTGATAATGCTAATATCGACCTTCTTGTCTTCCTTGAAATCTTTCCTGGTAATGAGGTTGTCGATATGGTTTCACATTTGATGGTTTTTCTTCACTCTGCACACCCATTTCATAGAGACAATGGAATCCTCAATCATCTTTGATTGGTCTTTGATTACTCTAGCCTTGGATATAATACCATCACATTTGGCATGTACATCCTTTATATGGAGTTAAACTTCTTCAAGTATCTTTTATTGACCTTCTTGAATCTTGTCTTCTTTCTCCTTTTGAAGCTGCAATGTGACCCAATCTATCAAATTTTGATGTCCTTCTTCAATTCTATATTGCATTTCTAATTTTACCTCATCAATATTTAGGGATTCCTCAACCTTCTTGCAAATTTCCTTTTCAAGTATTTTGGTAGATTCTTCATCCAAGATCCTTCTTTTTTCTTAATTTTGAAAATTCTTCTTTTCTTCTTTCAATCTCTTAACCTCATCCAATAGTTTTTTATTATGATTTTGTAATCTACATATCTCTTCATTTTTATTTTTCAAATATTCCCTTGACTCATCTTTTTCCCTCTTTCCTTTATTAGTCTTTTCTTGTTTTAAGTTCTCAACCTCCTTAATGAGTGATTCATTAAGGGATCATATCTTAAATAACTCCTCTCCCTTCTTCTTAATCCTTTCCTTTGCTTCTTTTAATTCATCTTGAATTCTATATATTTCCTCCATTTTTGTATCTCTAATCCATTTATTTGAGAAGAGTTTTCAAATTCTTCCCATGTCATGTTCCATCTAGTATCAAAATCAATACTCATCCACCAATTCCAAGCTTCACCGGAAAAATAATATTTTGTCCTTGAAGGAGTCATATCATATTCCTTTATCATCCTTAACCATTCCAATTTCATCTTTATCTTCATCTTTTGTAAATTGAGGTATTTCCATTGATTCTTAATTAAGGTCTAACCCCAACCCTCAAATTACAACCTCAATATATTAGGAATAATGATCTCAAATAGTTATAATCTTTGTTCCAATAAAATATTATATCTTTTCTCTTTCTAATGGCTTTTGAATCAGCTCAATCAAACATTCCAATCAAAAGTTGTGATAGTTTTAAGTGAACACACCTTTGAAATCCTGACTTGAAGTCTGTCCTTTTGGTTGACCTTTTTTCTTATGTATTTATGAAGTTTTGGCCCCTATGAGTATGAAATTTCGACCTGTAGTACTCTAAAATGTCTTATCTTCAATGCCATAGGTTTGACCAAAATTGGGTGTGCCAAATGAAATTTATGGTAACTTTCCCAAACCTTACTGAATTTTGGCGTATTATGGAGAGAAAAATTGTATAGAATGCCCCGTGTCCAATATTGGATATCTGATTTTGAAATTCACACATATAATATTGTGGAATTTCCTCTTTCCAATGCAACTGGTCTCACAGAATTTGGATCCTCTATGAAGAATATATGATTGTTTTACCTGGAACACCTGTTTGAGACTAGTTATAAGACCAATCAAAAACCCTATCTTCCACAGGATGTATCCCTGAAAGTTAAATGAACCAGAAGCCAAAATTTGTACCATAAATACCATGATATGTCTTATAAATATCCTCCAAGTTTCACTTTTTGAAGTGGCCCTGAAAAAAAGTTATAGCGAAAATTGCAAGATGACTTGCTTGAGGAAACAAAACCCTAGGATCAAGGCTCTGATACCAAATGTAATGTACCAAATGATTAAGATATCATAAAAAAATAAAATTACACACCATGTACACCAATGTGAGTGTGGATCACAACTCCAAGACAGATAAGTTACACAATAACCCCTTAAATAATAGGAGAACCTCCTCCACATAACCAAATACATTTATACATCACAATTCACATCTCTACAATAATGAATACATGACCTCTATATATACCTATTCACACACTACACGTGAATCCCCTTTACTATTAGGCCGACCCTATTACATGTACATTTAGCCCCATATATGCCCCCCCTTGGGGTCATATCATATACATTTAGCCCTATATATGCCCCCTTGGGTCATAACATATTAGTATCTATGTAAACATCCACCATCTGACAACAAAACCATAACACAATATCTAAGGAGAAGAATGCCAATGGAAGGACTTTCCACTCCAAATATTTCAATATTGGCAAACCATTAGCCCATGTCATACCTTAAGAACCATACTTGGCATGTTGGGCATTTGAATATAGAGAAAAACAAACAAACTATACTTTTTTTTTAAATGATTAGTACTTAGTGGCACCCTACCAACATTCCACAAAGGAACATGCTAGGGCGGGATTGATATCGATGCACACACCACATCACTAACGTAATTGTTGAAGCCGAGCTGATAAGTTTTAGAGTTGTGGATGAAAAAATTCCTAGACTTTGTTTTGTAGACTTAATAATGATTTAGAAGACTAACATTCCCATTAATTGTTGTAGTGATTAATGTATATATATATTTCTATTTTTTAACAATGGAGGAATGACAACTTGAAATTCTTTTCTTATCACTCCCATAATTAGGTGCCTTGTTTCCTTGAAACAAGGTGATTTGACAATTTGAATAATGATTTATGGTGCTAGAAAAAAATCTATCAATAGATTTGTGTATCTTTCTCTTTAGGCGTTCTCTACTTAACATACTTTTGGGAGAGTTTGTTGTCATTGCTAAGAACATTTTTTGATATCATTACTTCCTTTTTCCACATTAGGAGTATGGTTGATACCATTGCTGAAACTTGGAAGAGACAATATCCTTTATCATGCATTTCATCCTATATGTTCTTTTCCTTCAAGGGGCATAGTTGGCATTGGTATACCAAAATTATTATATTGTTGTTGAATTTCCATTCAAATCAATAAACTCCCTCACACTTATTTCTCCATTGATATTCCTTTATTGACCTCCAAGAAGATAAAATTAGAAATAAAAGATAAGTTACATTGGTGCTATATTCAAGCTACTTGGCCCTCTCCTAGCCATTAACTTTCTCCTAAGTTGGACCACTACTTATGGACATATATGTAGATTGTAGATAAGCACATTGTCCCATGACCCACCATGTTTACATTTGACCTATATTGATGCAGACGATACCACTTTGACGTGAACGCGCCAACCAGGCACGCCTGCTCTCACCAGGACCTTCACTTCCCTAGGCCCAAAGAACTTCAAGGTCCTTCCGATCCCCTATCGGGACCTCTCAATACCCACATAACTCTCTCCATGATCTCCTCTTTGCCTTATCGGGAAATCGGGTTTCACGTTATCACGAAACTCGTGGGCACGCTCCTCATGCTACACAAAACCCCAAAACTCGATGGGTCTCAATGCCGATACTTCTTCGTTCCTGTCGGGGATTTCCCTATCGGGAAATCGACATATGCGATGTCGCGGTTCGCTGGCACCACGAATCTCTGAACCCCAATTGGCGATGGCGCCTCTCTCCGCTCCAAGCCCCTTCAGGTTATCCCCTTCCACATATGACCTGCCGGTCCACGAGACCACAGCCTGTTCCCCGTCGGAGTTTCGGACTTCGCGGGTTTGATATGCGTAGAACCTGCGCTCCCGGAAACTCCGATTCCCCGAACTTCGATATTTCTTGCGTTGATCCCTGCGAGGGTTGACTCCCCCCGACACCTGTCCTCCTCTCCAGTGCCTATGGCCCAGACTTCTGCGTGATCGGGAAATCATGTTTCGGGAAATCACGATTCCCGTTACACAATTTCACAGGGCTCTCCAAGTCCCGAACCCCGATGACACCTGTCTTCTGCGGTGACCCTATAGCTGTGTGGTCGTTGCGATTTCGGAGTTTCGTGACTCCTGTGGTCATGTTTCTCTCGTCACTGGAAACTCTGAGATGTCGAACCCCGATGCCGTGGGATCTTCTGACACGTGTCCCGACGATGGACGCTCCTGAGCCTATTGGGTATCGCGATATCGCGATTTCAATGGGTATGAGTTCTCTGCCCTCGAGAACTCCGATACCCTGACTCCTAATGCTCACAGGGACTTTAACCTCGACGCAACTCCCATAGATCCGATGGTTGCTGATCTTCGCGGATTCCTTCAGTGAATCCTGACTGTCGATTTCTTTCCTCGTAGGGATCTTCTTGGCACGAAGATTTTCCTAAGTGACCCTTCGATGGTTTTAAAGGCTTTTCGCCTCTCTGAACTTCCTTCTCTTTCTCTGTCTTCTTAGAGCTTCCTACGCGCACTCCTTGCGTCAATCCTATGAATACTCCAAGTATTCAGCCTTCCTTCGACTCTGCGCGTTCCACCAGTAGCAGTCCTCAACTTCCTTTTCTCAGATTTACAACTGAGGCTTCTTCTTCAGCCTGTGCACTCCTTGCATGACTTCAACAACCTATCTCCACTTCTGGGTGAATGAGAACAAAGTCAAACTGCCGAGCCTTCATCAACGCACTCCTTGCGGATGAATTCAACTGCACACCTTGTAGGAATCTCCTGGCTCAGACAGAGAAACGATTGAAACTCATTCCATCTCTCCTTCAGAGTTCAACTTCAAACATGAAATCACATGCACAACATATATAAAGAAAATGCATAACCAGAAAACAAACATTCATGAGCACATGAACAATATACACAGAGGAACAACACCAGCCATGAATTTGAATCAGAACTTTCTTCTATTAATTCAAAGGCCTGTACACGGGTGTTCTTCATACACTATTCTCTGCTTGCTCTTCTCTCCTTGCTCATGAATAATAATGTTACAATGTACAAAGGAGGGTGTCTATATCCGTTTTCCCTCTCGAATCTCTAAACTGTCTAATCTAGACTTAAAATCCTATCTATCAGCATTAACTAGATTAAATGCCTCCTATCTACTTCATACAAGAGCGTAAGGCTCGAGGTATGATACAATACAACATGCACTCCTTCATAAATGTTTCATTGAAGGATATGGCGCTTCATCTTTAATGAAAATTCAAAAAAAAAAGTTATCAAGCTTATATGTCATGTGTTTAAAAACACATGCGTTGGCTCCACGCTTGCTTTGGTAGTCGCGATGCTCTTGCATCATATATCATAGGCTAATGATGCCCCTTGGGGAAACTTTGAGTGTGCTCAAATGAACTTCATAATGAAACTTTTCATTTAATATAATGAGAGTTGCGGATTTGTAGAATATGCTTTCTTGAGCCTAAATAGAAATTCATTCTATTTCGATGTCTAATCTATTTAGACTTGTATAAATCACTTCCTACATTCTTCTAATATCTAGACTAGATGTGCAAGGGGCTTTAAATATCATCCTTCATGGGATCAATCTTCCAACACATTTAAGGGTCGAATGTTTAGTTTCATGTATCAACTCACATTTATAGGCATTTCTCACTTTTTATTAACAATATATTGTGTTCTCTATCTAGGATCTCTTTTTCCCCTCTTATTGAGGTACCTTGATAGTCCCATTAGTCAATTTTATTTTTTGGTTGTTTTATGTGTTTATATGGTCGTTCTTTCCTTCTTAGAACAAGCTAATGGGGAATCTCAGTAAGTATAGGAAATAAAGAGGAGAAATTGCCTATTATAATAAGTGGATTAGATACACTCTTATTCATGGGATCTTGTTGTCTAAGTTTTCATTGGTTTCCTTGGGATTAACCTTGGATTATGTTTTTGGTATCTTCACATTAATTTTCATTGTAGTCTTTCAATTGCAATTGCACTTTTTGAAGGGAAAATTCTATGGGGCTTCTAACACTCGTGCATGCTCAATTCTTGGAGTTTGAGGTGAATTTAGGGAAGACTTTGCAAATTAACATCACTTTGTCTCTTAGTGTCGAACCCATGATGATATTTTCTTGATAAGAAATCATAGGAAATGGGAGGTCAAACAAATTATAAAAGGTTGATAGCTTCCAATCTTGAACTAGAGCAATGCATGCCATGAAGAATAGACATTGTCTAGAGAGTTTGCATTTTACATGATTACCTCAGTGGAAATTATGTCATGAAACTATGAATGTAAGTTGTGAAATGTAGAAGTTTTTGTTTAATATCAGTTTACAAATATTAAATACTACTAATAGACAAAGATGCTTACTAGTGACCAAAAAGATGGTGTAGCCTATTTTCTTGTGAGTCAAAATTCTTTTCTATCTCATCTTTTTCATATAGAATTGTATTAGCTAGTCGAACTAAGTCATCCTTTTACCTTAACAAATAATGTCAGTGGAATTTTGACATGTTTCCCATCATATGGAGGAAAAATCAAAATTTGCTTTTATGGGTATCAATTTGTAACAATTATGAGCACATTGAAGAAAGAAAGAACGAGACCAAACATCTTTGTGCCACCTATTTGAGGCTATGGTTTCTCCCTAGTAACCTTGTTTCTCCAAGCTCACAAGTCTCTTGCATGGTCTGTAGGTGCCCTGTTGTTTCAAAGCCTTATTCTCTTGGTTTTTGGGTTTTGTGATGCCATCTAATGGCCTACTACAAAGTCAAACAATATATACGCAAAACAACCCTCTTGTAGCAACTTCAATTGGGTTTCAAGTTTTTGTGATTCTAACTGATTTGGTGGGTTTTAGGTTTTTGTCAAATATGGATCAGTTTGGAGGTACCAAAACTTGGAATTATGGTCAAAATGGAACCATGAACAAAATCATTATTATCACCAAAATTCATTACATAAAAAAATGAAGGTTTTGTGGGCCTTTTATCTTACACTCTAGATGACTTAGTTGAAAACTATCCAAAATAAATACTTTTGCAAGAATTGTAAATTCGATATTGAAGGAAAATAATAATGAAAAAATAAGAATGAAAGAATAATGAAACCCTAAAACCTAAACCACTTATTGATTTAGGTGGCATTGCTCGTCGATCTGGTAGTTATTTTCTCTTCTACCACTGGGTCCACCCCACCTATGTAGCATGAATTCGAGAAGGGTAAGGATCGTTGACTTTGATCATGATGTAATACAAAGTTATAAACCCATGAAACATGAATTGTGAGCCAAAGGAAGTCCAATATTTGAGTGAAACCCCTTGGAGGCATGTTTCTTGAACATACCTAGCATAACTTACTTGAAGATACAGGTCGGTGTAAACCCGCCCTATTGAAGAAAAATATATTCGAGGAAAGACAAAAGACATAAATAATGGATTCTAAGCCTCGATTCGCTTCTTAAGAAAAATGTAACTAGTGAATGAAGGACTTACTGGAAAACTGAGAGAAAATGCAAGTAAAAAAACCCAAATTATGCTCAATGCTCTATGCCAACATAGCAAGAGAAGGTTTCACAATTGTGTCGATGATGAAAACCCTCTTGAGGAACTACAAATCATCATAGAGATTCCAGATCTCTTTTTCTTACTTCAAGGTCTCTTAAATTTGATCACTCTTCATATCATTTCTACGCTTATATCCCAACTTCACTAAAACTCTCACCCAGTTCCTTGGCCAATCACTGAATTTACCCGGAGAGATCGACGATTCAAATCCCATGTGCCATGACAACTCGTCTTTATCATTGTGTAACCCCTCTGAAGGTGTTATATACTACAACGCTCTTGTTTTCTCATGCAAGCTGAGTGATTTGACTAATCATTAGTGTAGATTGGAGAAGAGGTGAAACTCATGGATAGTAGATCCACCAGATCCATGTTTTATTCTTCAAGTTGAGTAGTGAGTGATACCTTGGCTCTGGCCCTTGCCTTTGTGGGATTGAATTTTGACTACAATTATTTTCCTATTGAGTATTGTATAATGTTGTAAATAGGAGAAACAAAATAACTATTTATTTATAATTAACATTTAAATTTCTTTTATAATGCATTCTATTAGATAATAAGTTTAGGAGAAATAAAATAACTATTTATTTATAATAATTTTTTAAATTTCTTTTATAGCAAACACTATTGGCTAATAAGTTTGATGTCTTATTATAGAGCTTTGATGGTGCCAATCTAGTTCTATAGTTGTTTAGTGAATTATAGAGCTTGGTTGTGCACCAAATTATGACAAGGGAGATGTAAGTATAGCCACTACCTTCCACAAAGCTAAGGAAACTTGTGCACCAGAAATTGTGTTCACAACATTAGCGTATGTGCTTAAATGAAATTGTGTACCAACATTTCATGTGGGTATAATTCCATAATGCATATAGTTTGACATTACTTTCTTGTACTTTTAGTATGTCAATAATCATCACTACTCACTATTGTCTTCCCAAAGACATGCATAAAAAATATGGAGGTAATATTGTCACTTGAAACTACTTATTAGGTAGGCTTTCATACATGAATATTAGGAGTAGGCCTTTGGCAAAAAAAACATTTTTTGGACTTAATATTAACCTAGTATTTTCATCCGCTTGGTTTAGGAAAATCTCCCTGCCATTTTTTCTCTACTTCTCCTCCTCTCATTTCAAGAGATTCCTTTTGTGTTCATCCAATTTAGTTAGTTCTCCCTGTTCTTTTTCAATAAAAGAGCTTCTCCTACTATCCTTGTAGATATTTGATAACTTCATTTCAACATCATCTAGTGCCCCCATATATTCATTTGTACCCCTTGGTCCAACTTTGAGTTGATTTCTTAATCTTTACAAGATTATCTTGAAATTGATTCATCAAGCATTCTCCATCTTCCACAAAATGCTTCCATTATTATATTTGATAAAAATTATAGGGTCTAGGAAGGTTAAAGGGAACAAGGGATAAATTTTAGGCATTATAAGGTTTTTAGTTTAGATTATATAATGGCTATGGGTTGTTATGGTTAGGGTTCAAGGTAATATGAGATATAGGGTTTATAGATTTTAAGGGCTAGTAATTGTAGGTGATAAGGGTTATAGGAATTGGGGGCTAAGGGTTATATAA
>SNQJ01S0145556.1:22697-41312 GCA_010110895.2 Picea sitchensis | reverse complement strand
GAAACGACCCAAATAGCCCACTCCCTGACTCAATCCGGAGTCCAAGGGAGTTCCACCGATGCCTCTGCATCCTCAAGGTTCGAAACCCTGCACACTCAATGAAACTGAGTCAACAACACATGTCTACATCAAAGTAGTAAAACATCATGTCATATAACTTAACGCATCATAATGAAGGAAAAAGTTTTATCAGCATAAAAATCCAGATCACTTGCGAGCAAGTTTCCTCAAAGAATAAGTTTGGTAAGTGCGCCAGAGCAGGATGTTACATTTTATATCTCTTTAACTATTCAGGATCATTTATTACATAATTTCATGCTTGATTCATGTGCTTCACACAATCTAATGCCTAAGATAATTATTGAAAAACTTGTATTGGAAATAACAAGACCTTATAAGGATATATATTCTTTTGATTCCAGAAAGGTAAAATGTTTAGGAATGATTAAATATATGGTGGTAAATTTAGCTCAAATTCTTTTAAAGGGCATTATGATGAATGTGGTTGTGGCTGGTGTAGCTACAAATTTTGGTATGCTTTTGTGTAGGTCATGGGGAGTCGCAATTGGACATGACATATGCTACTATCTCAGTTTTTGGAGGTGAACATAGAAGGTTATATGGGGAAATTAAATTGGATTATATAATTAGTAATCCAAAAAATCCAAACAATTACTTTGTATATTCATTACATCAAGATCTGAGATGTATTTCATCTATAAATAGTGAATTTGAAATTGCTAGATAAGAAGTAGATTCATATCTTTATAAAGACATTGTTGTGTTTGAAGAAGGTATGTGGAAAATGTATTTTTATGGAGCTTCATCTTGGAAAGGTTCATAAGCTTGTGTTCTTTTATGTTCGCCTTCTGGGAAAAAAAAACCATTATATTTTAGGTTGAAATTTGACACTACAAATAGTGTTTATGAATGTGAAGCTTTATTTTTAGGTTTTGAGCTAACTAGAAAAATGAAAATTGTAAATATTGTAGTTTTTGGAGATGCATAATTGATTGTTCAACAAATCAGAAAAGTTTATCAAGAAAAACATCCAAGTATTAGGACATACAAACATTTAGTCTGGATTGAAAACTTATTTTTATCATTTAATCATCATGCAATTCCTAGACATTTAAATCAACAAGTTGATTCATTGGCAATAGAAATAATTACTTTCACACCATTAGTTATTTCCAGATTAAAATATGAAGTAGATATGAGGCATCAACCTTTTATCCCAGATAATTTCTAACAATAGAAAGTGTTTGAGGATGATGAACAAATAAAAAAATTCTTGCAAATTGTAGAAAAAACATTATGGTACTGATATAGATAAGGATAATGAAAATGATAATGATCAATTAAAAAAATAATCACATTCAAATATTGAATTGAAAAATATGATTGCTCATTGAAAAATTATGTTACTAAAAAATAATCATATTCCAAAAGGACTATTACAATTAGAAAAAAATATTTGATGAGAATGATGTTGTTGTCAAACCTTCTGTACATCCTCAGATTGAAGAAGTGGAAGATTGAAATATTGGGATTGATAAAGAGCCAAGGTACACCAAAATTTCAAAACTTTTATTTGTTGATGAAAAAAAAAGAGGCATGTTGATCTATTCAAAGAATATATTGAGGTTTTTTCATGGATATATGAGGACTTAAAGAATTATAACACTAGTATTATTCAACATAGAATTCCACTTAAATTTGGGTCAAAACCATTTAAGAAAAAATAATGGAAAGTCAATCCTTTTCTTCTTCCTGCCATTGAAATGGAATTAAAGAAACTATTAGATGCCATGATAACAGTCCCTATCAGATATTCTTCTTAGGTAGTAAACTTAGTTGTTGTCAGGAAGAAAAATGGTGAAATCAAATTGTGTGTTGATTTTAGAAATTTAAATAAGTCATCACTAAAGGATAAATACCCTCTCTCTAAGATGGATTATATTTTTCTTATAGTAGTCAGAGCTAATAGAATTTCTACGATTGATGGTTTTTCTAGTTACAACCATATTTATATTCATAAAGATGATAGATAATTGACCACATTTACTACACCTTGGGGTACATCCATGTATGATAAAATGTCATTTGGTTTGATTAATGCAAATGACACCTTTTATAGGGGTATGGACATAGATTTTGTTGGTGAAAGAGATAAATTTGTTGTTATTTATTTGGATGATTTGAGTGTTTTTTCAAATTAATATGAAGATCATTTATAACATCTTAGACAAACATATATGAAATGTAAGAAATATGGTTTAACTTTGAATAATAAGATATCTCATTTTGCAATTTTGTAAGGTAAACTATTGGGACATATCATTTCTTGGGAAAGATAAATTTTTTGAGAATATTTATTCCAAACTTTGTTGAAATTGTTAAAGATTTAACAAATATCTTGAAGAAAGATAATGATGTCAAGTGGTATTCAAAATATAGACATTCATTTGAATAGATAAATAAATATTTGGGTGAGGCACTAGTTTTGGTAAGTCCAAATTATTACAAAGGTTTTCTTATTTTTTCCTTCACTTATGAAAATAATATTGTTGTAGTTATTTTATAGAAGAATGATGAGAATTATGAACAACCAATTGTGTTCTTTAGTAAGAGATTAGGATATTCAAAACTTTAATATAATATTCTTGAGAAACATGCCTATGCATTAGTTAAGGCTATGAAATCCTTTAGAGCTTATATATTACATTCCAAAATAATTGCATATGTGGAAAATAGCACAATAAAAGATATTTTGAATCAGCCAGACACTGATGGAATAAGGGGTAAATGGATAAAAATAATTCAAGAATATTATCTTGAAATAAAACCCACAAAATTAGTTGAAGAATAAGGCTTTGAAAAATTGTTGTCAGAATCAAATTGGAAAGTTCTTGGAATAAATCTTGTGTCACAAATAGTAGAATATCTTATTACAGATTTGGAGGAAACAAATTTACAACATCCTCTTAAAAGGATTCATGAAAAAGTTTCTTCATCTATTTGGTATAGGGATATTGTTTCATATTTCCAAACTTTGGAATGCCCATCTTATTTAAATCAAGCAAAAGCTATATCTCTTAAATTTAAAGACACTAAATATTGCATTATTGATGAGAAGATTTATTGGAAAGATCCTTTGGGTGTTCTATTGAATTGTATGGTTGAAGAATAAAATGAGGGAGTTATCGATGAATTTCATAAAGGTATCTCTGTGGAGGCCATCATGCTTGGAAAGTTACAACATACTAAATTTTAAGAGTAGGTTATTATTTTCCAACGTTATTTTAAGAAGTAAATATAAAGTTTAGATCATGTAAAGAATGTCAAATCTTTGTTGGTAAGAAAAAATGTTGTCCTCTCATGTTTTCTGCAAATTATGATGAGTCTGATCTATTGTGTGATTAACTCTGGGGTAGCAATTTGTAGACTATAACTTATGGAAATAAATCTAGTATGTCTAGATATTGAATATGGCTTCGAAGATCAATTCTATAATTTTGAATGTATGAAATTATGTGGTATGGGAACCACACATGGAAACCCTACTGCAGAGTAAAGGATTGTGGCAATATACAAAGATTGTGATTCTAGATCCAACATATGGTCAGGAAAATTTCATTGTTGATGGAAATAAGGATGAGGATATGGGGATCATCATGACCTATATATTTTGAGAGATTCATTTTCACCTTAGTAGAATTGACTATCCTCATTAAGTCTGGAAGAAGTTGAAGTCGTTGTTCAACAAAGTCAATGAAAGCCACATCATGCAACTGGAGAAAGAGTTGGTATCTCTTGATCCTCATTCTTTCAACAAAATAGAGGACTATTTGGCATGCATGAAGGAACTATAGTTGAAAATGGGTGAATGTGGACATAATTATTAGAATAAATATGGAAAACTCATTGAGCTAGTCATGATGAATTTTAGAACACCATTTGATGTGTTCGTTTTTACTTTCCGCACCAACTGGAAGGAACACAAGGAAGATGGTACAAATTACATATTTCAATATTTATGTAGTCTATTTATCACTCAACATCAAAAATTTATTGATGAATGAAATCTTGGTGATGAAAATCAATCCCACTTATTGAAGGGAAAGGGAAAGTCGAATCGCAAAGAAAGATGATGGTTTGATACCCCTATACAGAGACCTGGATGCCTCAACTAGAAACTTAAAGGGAAGAAATATGCACCTCATCATAATTGAATGAATATGATAAGTCAATGTTGTGTAAATAATGGACATATGGAGAAGGTATGCTATAAGAAGAGAGATCACCTAGAGGAGAAGGTTAAACACCTTTAAGGAGATGTGCCGATTGTTCATCGACCCACTGATTATTTCTCCTTCCAAGTAAAAACTTCTCAAGCCTTATTGTCTCATTTTGCATAGAATGAATGGGTAGTCAAATATGGGTGCACTCATTATATGGCTAAGGATAATTCCTTTTTCACCTCCTTAAATGAATATGTGGAGAGAAAGATTTATTTTGATGATGATTTTTCTCTCAATATTGCTAGTAAGGGTGATGTTTCCTGTTTAAATGGGATAGTTTTCAACGTATATCATGTACCGAACCTCGGTGCCAATCTATTTTTGATTTCTTAGCTAACACAAAAAGGTAAAATTGTGGATTTTTTTCCAAAGAAGTTCTTTGTTCAAGATTTGAAGAAAGGTCGATTGATTGTCATTAGAGGGTTTCTTGACACGAAGGATAGTGTAAGTTTTAAACCTGTGAAGTAAAGCAATGCATATAGATTCTTAAGAAATACAGAAAGTAATCAATGGCTCATACACAGAGTACACAGAGATTTTTACCGGAAACCCTCAACCAAGAAAACCTTTCTTATTTTCATTATATCAAATTTCACCATTCGCCATAAAATATATACAATGTTTTTAGGTATTTCTTTGATACCAAAACCCTAATCCCTTAATCCGGGATTAATTTACAAATCAGCTAAAAATAGCAAAATCCGCTAAAAATAGCAAAAAACCGCCCAAAAAAAATTTTCGAGGCACTGCGCGTAACCAGGGGGGGGCATACCTGCCCCCCCCTGGGACCCCCCTAGGAAAGCGCCCGACACACATGGAATATCTCTAGGTGAAGGGTTTGTCAGACGCAGTTTTCGTATTGACGCACCCACACACACACACATGCAAAGAATATAACACACACCCAACATTCTCCCACTTGTTGTTTTCTTTGCATCCAGGGGTCCAGGGGATTATATAGTCAACAATCCAGGGCAGAAATGCCCATTGTTACTCTACACCACAACAATCCAGGCAGAAATGCCCATTGTTACTTCCCACACCAAGAGAACTTTCTTCGGTGTTTCACGCATTCTTTTTTCAATGAATCGGCAAAGACATCTTCAAAGTGTCAACTTTTCCAACAACACCTTATTTACCTCAACCATGTCTCTCAAAAAAATGATACTAAAAATCAACATTCTTTGTCTTCGAACATGTTTCCGGGTTATTTGTTAGAATATTGCACTCTCGACCAAGCCATAGTCTAATTCACTCACTGCTGTTGTACCAACCCAATACTTGAAAACAAACTCTTTGTAACCATAATGCTTCCTTTCGCATTGAGTGGCTACCATGTATTCAATCAGAAGCTGGTATGCCACTACAACCTGTTTTTTTCTCATCTAACTGATTGTTCCTCCAAATAGTTAAACACATACCCACTTGTAGATCTTCATCGATCCAAATCTCCAAAATCACCTAAGATCAACAAAGCCATGTATGTCCACAATTAATTTCCGTTCAACTTGCCTTCCTTGGTAGCACAATCCATAATTAGAAAGCCACGAAGATACCGGAAGACCCTTCATCGCCGTCCAATGCTCTTCCCGTTTCTGACATACCTGTCAAAACTACACCGCATGCACGTCCTACTAGTACAAACTATCAGATACATCAAACTACCAACCGCAGATACATATGGAACATGGGACACAGTCTCTTCTTCTTCCCGTGGTTCTGGGGAACCCGACCAAGGTGATAACTTTATACCTATAGAGGTACAAACCTTGATTGGTTTACTCCATGCATATTAAACCTCTCAGAATATCATTTCAACATATTTTCTTTGATTCAACCAGAGTTTCCTATTTGCACAATCTTTTAATCTCCATTCTGCATCGAAGTTAGCATCTCCTCGAGATCCTTTCACAAATTTGGAGGATAAATACATGTATTTCACCTTCTCGATAACATCCATGTTATTTCCTACCAACAACATGTCATCAACATACAACACCACATAAATGAAGTGATTACCAACCTTTCTTGGAATATACACGCTGATCAGCCCTCGCCTACAAATCCTAACTAAGGATGTATGTGTCAAACTTTGGTACCACATCCTAGGTGTTTCAGAATCAGATAAGGATTCTCTTTAGCTACGTATCAGCTCTCTTCTTTTCTTCACTACAAAGCCTTCCTGGCCGCTTCATGTAGATTTTCTTCTTCTAGATCCCCATGAATAAGCGTTCAATATCCATTCGTTCCACTTCAAGATCAAAAGTGCCACATTAGATAAAAAGAAATATAATAAGTTAACTTAGCAATGTGAGAAAAAATTACCTCAAATTCAATTCCCTCAACTTTGGAATAACCTTTGCTACTAACCGAAGCTATTTCCACTTTACCTTCGAAAGATTAAACTTCTTCTTGAATAACCATTTTTTACCAACCGATTTTCTTCCAGTTCGAAGCTCAACTATATCCCATGCCTCATTCTTAATTCAAGGCATCCATTTCTTCAACCATGGCCTCTTTCCAGAGTTTACTATCCTTTGAATTCATCGCTTCCGACAGCTTATGGGATCACACGCATAGATAAACAAAATTGGAATGAAAAATCAGGTGGACTATACCTTTCCTGTTTCCTTCTATCTCTCATTGACCTCCTCAATACCGGGGTATGAGGTTCTTCTTCTTCTTCTACTCGCTTCCTCTTCGGGCGATTCAGATTTTGCATCATCCAAATCAAGCTCTATTTTCTCGTGTTCATCTTGCATTGGTGGAATTCGGTTGACATCTTTTACCTCTCTTAAAACAACATCTCGACCGTAAACAATTTTCTTGGTTTCTAGTTCCAAAGCTTATAACCTTTCACACCATCTTTATAACCAATAAAGATACACTTTTCATCTTATTATCTAGCCTTACTCCTATTTTCCTTGGAACATGTACATAAGCATCACAACCAAACACTCTAAGATGTTGAAGAGAGGTTTTCTTCCCAGATGATACCTCGTGTGGAGTTAGACCATCCAACACCGATGAGGGTGATCGATTGACCATGTGACATGATGTACTCACTACCTTTGCCCATAATTCCTATCCTAACCCTAGATCACGAGCATGCTCCTGTTTTTCCATCAATGTCCTATTCATCCTTTCAACTCCATTCTCACGAGGAGGTATGGAGTAGTCTCTCACTAAGTTATACCATTAATTTCACGTATCTATTCAATTCATTTCCAATTCCTTCCACCATTATCCGTTCTCAATACCTTATTTTCTTTTCTCATTCTAATTTTCTACCATAGCCTTAAACTCTTTTAAATTTATCAAATACCGTGATTTATTTCTAAGAAATAAATCCATGTTCTTGAAAATCATCTATGAATGAAAACATAATACACGTAGACGTACCTAGGATGGAATAGGAACAGTCCAAACACATCACTATGTATGAACTCTAAGATCCCCTCTTTCTTGTAGCACCATATGGGAATCTTACTCTTTTTTGCTTACCATATATGCAATTTTCACGTAAATCAAAATCCGTGAGTGCAATTAGAAGTACCTTCAATCATACCTTTACCGCGTAGTGTTCAAAGGCCCTTTTATCCAATATTCTCCATTCTTTGATGCCACAACATGGTCTTTTCCGGGACAAGATTGCCTGCCCCTTCATTTTTCGCTTCAAGGACAACAGAATCAAGTATTGACCCATTAAAGATAAGTTCTTTCCCTAACAACTTGTACAGAGTTCCACAACGGCCTCATCACCATTTCTCCTCGCATCATCTTGCAAGTGTCCTTTTCAAATACAGCTTTAACTCCTGCATCACCCGACTTGCTTACATATATTGGGCTCCTGGATAGTTTTGGAATATGTAGAACCCCAAGAAGAGTTCTAACTTTTCCATCATTTAGCAACAACTTAACCTTCCACGCCCCAAGATTTTTTCTATCGTCGAGTCATCTCCTAGGGAATACATCACCACCATCATATTTTTCATATTCAGAGAAACCCTCCCTGTGAGGGATCATATGGTATGATGCACCTAACGCATCAACCATACACCATGGTCTCCATGTGTACTTGTAGATGCTAGGGTAAACATCACCTCCTTCTTCGGGGGAGGTTTTCACCGCGGAAGAGGTACTATAAGATCCCTTTGGTTTTTCAACCTTTCTTAGACCTCAATGTAATCTTTCTTATAATGCCCCGTTTACCACACTTCCAACATTTCCTCAAATATTTTCCTTGGGGTTCTAGATTCACCGAGATTTGATCTCCACCCCTAAGGCTTACTAGGGTTCCTGTCTTGGGTACGCTTTCTTACAAATAAAGCATCCGTGTTGTGACCATCCATGATTTTTGCCTCATCTCTTCGGAGAATTAAGGATGAAACTACATCCCTATACTTCAATGTAGATTGAGTGGTACTACCTATCGCTACAAACTGTGATTATCCCAAGAGTCTCGAAAGAACATAACAAAGTAATACACCTATCTTCTTCTACAATCATAATAATAATGCATCCAACTTGATTCACTGAAAGGAAGGGCATTTAGATGTTTTGTCACGTAATCTCCATCTTCCATCCTAAGAGGATATAGCTTCTTTCAAAGAAAAAACTTACCTGGGACTTTGATTGATATAAATTTTCCAACTTATCCCATAGTTCCTCACATAGATTCTCCATACATTCAACAACATCGGTCATGCTGTGCAGAAATAACCGCATTCTCATTGCTCTTCCGTCCAACTTGTCCCAATCTTCTCTCGACATACCAATAACTCCATGTACCAGAGGCTGGTGTATCGGTAGGTTGTGCATCAAGAGTTCTGCAGTTTGTGATGGTGTACCAAGAGGGTTTGCACCAGATCCACAACGTCCATTTTCGTTCTTTGTCTACAAGAAGGTCCTCCATCTGAGCTTCCATACCAAAGTTTTTACCATTGAACTTATCTCTCTCGATTCTAGAAGAGCTCACCATTCTCTTACTTTACTCGAATATCCTTTGCAAAAGCTCCCACTAAACCTGTGTTTATCATGCACTTCAAGATAAACTTGATCTATCAAGACCGAGCCAAACCCTCAGCAACAAAGGTGTCCCTCTGAAGCCAAAAACGTGCTCTGATACCACATGTAAGTTTTAAACCTGCGAAGTAAAGTAATGCATATAGATTCTTAAGAAATACAAAAATTAATTAATGGCTCATACACAGAGTACACAGATATTTTTACCGGAAACCCTCAACCGGGAAAACCTTTCTTATTTTCATTATATCGAATTTCACCATTCACCATACAATATATACAATGTTTTTAGGTATTCTGTTGATACCAAAACCCTAATCCCTTAATCGTCAGACGTAGTTGTCATATCTGACGCACCCACACACACACACACATGCAAAGAATATAACACACACCCAACAGATAGTTTGTATAAGTTTTGTGACATGACTCAACCTGAATTTGAACCAACGTATCTTATTTCACACACCGATGAACGAAGTCAAACTTGGAATGAATGACTCAAACACCTAAATTTTCAAAGACTGCAATCGATGGAAACTGAAAATATGGTTGTTGGTTTACCTAAATTGTTTTCCTACTAGATTCTGTAAAGGATGTGTGCTTGTAAAGCATCATCATGAACCCTTTGACTCTGGAAAAGAATGGTAGGCACATAACCTCCTAGAGTTGGTTCACATTGATCTCTAATGCATAAATATACCTCTCTCAGGAGGTGCAAGGTATATCTTGAATTTCATTAATGATGTCTCTCGTTATACTTGAGTCTATTTTCTGAAGAACAAGAATATTTTCTTTGAAAAATTCAAAGAATTTAGAGATGAGTAATCCACTATGAGTTGGATGCATGGATGGTTGGGTCAAGCATCCTTTTGAATCTAAATAGATGACATGGATTTGAGTGAGTCAAATCTAACCATAGATGGTTATATGTGGACAATATATTCCGAATTCCAAGGAAGTTAGCTAACTATAAATAGAAAACTTGATAGATCATTATCAACAATTCACGTACAAGAGTTGTATGCTGACATTGAACATGGTTCTTATGTTCAATATGCTTTGTGTTGTAATGGTGTCTTTAGACACCACCTTTTTTCTTTGAAACTTATCCTCTTCCGTTATTTACAAATATGTTTACTTGTTCCGTATCAAGTTAGATCCAATCCCCAACAAAGTTCGAGAGAGATTGATTTGGGTGAGTGATATAATAGTCCTTAGCTAGTTTCGTTTCCCTTCATCTCCTGATAGGTTGAATTGGGGGATGAATTTGTAGTGAATTCCTATGGTTGGGTGGAAAATTTCTTACACACAACAAGTTTATTAGACCATTTTGGTAAAAAAATATAAGTGTTATATTCATGTTCGTGCATTTCTAGTTATGATTATGCAATCAAGCATGCAATTTTTTTATAAATGAGTTTGAAGTGGAATTTCTAGTTTAAGCAATTTTTTTGCATGAATGGTTTGTTGCATCATTTAGTTATTCACATTTTTGAATTCAAATGGCCTTCGAATTTATGGGGTTCAAATTTTTCTTTATTATTTTTAATTTGGGGTTGTTCGTAGCATGTGTAGTTCAATTTTTTTTATGTATGTTGGTTTTTGATGAAAAGGAATGGTTATCCTAATGCCAACATTTTTAAATCTTATTGGGATAAGGAAAGATAGTCGAGATTGTTACCCTATGTTTATATCCTTTTTCAAAAATATCAATTAATCTTCAAGAAATATGTTCTTGAGATCAATGTTGTGTTTTATGTTTTGTTCTGATAAAGAAACAAAAATATTTATATCCTAAAAACATAACATATTTAATGAACAATTATAAAAACATAATACTTGAAATAAGATAAAAACATATAGTCCAAAATGAGACCTCAAAACCATCAAGTGATTTTATTTGTTAATTTATGGAATACAACCAAAAACATTATTTCATACCCAGAATGGGTAAGGACCAGAAAAATATACTTCGAAGTCAAAGACTACATGACATAGAGATGACTAGTGTCTTCTAATTAAAACCAAGACTGAAAATAATTGGAAAAACAAGCCACAATTTTCCACTAACTTGACTTTGAACAAAATTACTAATTAGCACTGAAAATCAATTCATAAATCCAATAAGAATTTACAGACTATCAAAAACAGGTGATCAACCTTATAAATCATGTCAATAACCAAATACTTATTGGTCCTCCTTATTTCCACCTTCAGCAAGACCCTATTATCAACAATAAGTTCTTAGCCTTTAAGTATTTCATAAATGAATTAAGTAGTAATTTAATATCATTCTACATCAAGAGAAAAAATTATCATAGTTTGTGCCACTATCTTTCTCTCTTTTTCTTGTCCCTTCAATTCTCCAAAAGTAGTTTTGAGTAGTCTCAACTACTTTTAGTTAAATAGAGACAAATCACAATAAAATATTAATAAATAATGATAAGGGTGTAATAAATATTAACTAATAGGTCGGGACCCCCTAACAACTCTTTTGTTTATTTTTTCGGGGAGGTAGGTGTGGGAGGGGTGCTCTTTGGCCATAGAGGAAAATAAGTATTGGAGTATTATTGGAGTCTAGGGATCACCACCAATAACAAAGAATAAGCATATTCTCTTTTCATTGGTGTAAAATTAGAAAAGAAAAGACAAACAAATTCCCTAAATATAGTCGAAGTCTCCAAAAATCCAATTCACTATTTTATCAAGGCCTCCTCCCTAAGAGATATAGGCCTGAAAAATCTAGTGGATCACATTAGAGTTTCTTTAAGGCCCAATTCTACCATATTTTTAGATATCATAACAAAGTAGTTTATGCCTTAGAAAATAAGGCCATTAGGTTAGCCCCTGGTCATATGGGAGTGAATTGAGTGGTGTGTGTGATTTACACCCCCCCCATATACATGCTTATGTCCAAATGTTTCTTGAGCCTACGACACGTGGTAGTTTCCTCCATCTACATGGAAGGGGAATGCAGATTATATCCTTGGTTCATATCAATAATGATAATGAGTGCAATCAATACCATTAATGGGTTATATATATTATTTCATGGATGGATATTTAGACGGAGGAGGTCTATAGGGCATGGGCTCAAATTAGTTCCTAATTCGATGGATATGAATCAAGGGAGGCGTATGGTGATTTATGGCAATGAAGTCCTTTACACATAAATTTTGTCTTCTTGTATTCTCAAGCTTTCATGATTGTACCCAGATTCATATCTCAACATTATTTGTTCCTAGCTTTTGATCATCTTGTGATACATCCTTGACATAAAACTCTTTTCTTGAGTGCCTTTGTTCATTTTTAACCAAAGTTCAACCATTTCATCTGCTATGAAAACCATTTATTCATACTTCCATGGTTTAAGCCCCATGCATACCCACTACTCATGATTTACCATGAATTGTAGATGGTCTCTCTCTTACTCAACATCCCCATTTGGTATGAATATTTTTCATCTAGAATTCTTTTTCTAGATCAAAGTTCCATTGGAATTCTTCCATATTTCTCACCAAGTCTAGATGTCTTGAACTAAAAGATTCCTTAAGCAATCAAATTCACGTGCTGGAGAACTCTATTTTCCCTAATTCCTCCTATATGAATACATATCTAGAATTTATCCATTTTAATTATAACCATAACATATGAAAAATATGTATACAACAACATTCATTAGCTAAAACCCATACAACTCTGGAAACATATGCACAATTTTTTATTTTTTTTTAAATCACCATAACTCTTCTTTCTAACTTCCTATGAATTATACTTCTCAATTCATAGTTCTGGATGGATGATTGGATTCCTCCATCCAACATATTTCCAATGACTATATACTTTCTCAATTCTAAGTATTGAGCAAAAATTTATAGTCATCTGGGTATGGCTATGTTTCCCTTTCTGCACACCTTTCAACCAGGTCCAAATTTGGCTATATTCAGGAATCCCTACACCTTCTTCTTTGGGATCTTGTCAAGATCTCAAATAGGTTCCCTCATGACCATATTTTGAACATCCTATCCAATTTTTACCTTCATCTCAGTTCCAGGATGTTAGCTACAACCTGCTGAAGTTTTGGTCAATTTACCTCATTTAATACAGAATGTTATAGGTGCCTTCTACGTCCTCCTATATACTTTTAGGTGCCCATATTCTGAATATAAATCCATGGTTGTCTTCTATGTATCAAGATATTTCCATACATTTCTTTTGTTCCCCAATACGACTCCTAAACAACAAGTTATGAACAATGGAAATCAATTGGGCCTTATTTTTACCTTGCATCGTTTGTCCTATAACTCCCTCATACAAGATCTGTTTTACGAACAATTTAGCTTGTTAGAAGGGTCTCTCTGAGTTCTATCCTTTTGGAAAACTAAGATTTGTATTTTGAATGGACACATATCTTTTCACAAATTTTATATTCAAAAAATGTTGTTTAGGCCTTCAAAATTGACCTACAAGTTATTGACCTGAAAAGCACCAAATTTTTCTATCAAATTCCACTATTTTCTGATAATTTTTATTTAAATTTTGTTGACTGGGATGCTAAAATGGTGTCTTGAGTCCAACTGTTACCTTGAGGTAGTGCCATATCATCCCTCTGGCCACCCTGCCTCACCTCCTTCCTCCTTATCCTTCATCTCTTGGTGCACATTTTCTATTTTTTTTTCTCCAAAGCCTTGGGATACCTACGTGGCACCTATTTATAGGTCATGGGAATGGGTGGGTCCCATCCCACACCTTTTCCTTGGTGCAAATAAAATTGAAATAAATTCTAATACAACGACTAAGGACCGAAGGGGGTTGACAATGATCAATTACCACAATCATATTTCGGGCTCCCTTGACCTATTGACTGTTAATAGAGGGGGGTGGTCTGAAATGGAAACTACCTGGTTTCTTGGTCGATNATCACAATTCTGTAGGTATGGAGTCATGGTTTTTCAGGTCAAGTAGGAACCATACCACCATGTCTCCACATCACCTACCACATATCACACCTATCACGTGCTATCATGATAGTACACATGACCCATACCATCTCATCTAACATGTGGCTTCCACATCATGCTATTTTTTTTGTTGTTGTAGCTTCTGGATGGTTTCTCACATGACCTTAGGTGTTGGGAATGTGGGAATCATTATGGGCACCACATCACTCTTTTGGTTCGGTGAAAACCCCCTTATATTTGAATGGGGGCTTCATAGGTTTGGTGATGGGATTTGTGGGCTTGTGTTGGTGCTTCATGGGTTTGGTGATGGGATTTATGGGCTTATGTTGGGGCTTCACACCCATAAGGAAATCCTAATTTGATGTTGAGTTGTGGAGGGGCTTCTATGGTGACCCGTAAGGATTGTATATAAAGGAGAGATGTCATTATGACATTACATATCATGTAGAGTGTGTGGATACATGATGGAGCTAGAATAAGTGAGTCTACACTTGTGCTAGGAGTATTGGTGTTTTCAGCAAAGGTAAATTCTACTAGGGCGGAAAATCTTGCCTACGATTGAGGTCTCTCTATATTATGTCGCTCAGTGGGAGCCAAACTTTAGTTCTATATGAGAGAGATGCATCTTCCAAGAAATTTAGGTAGATATCATGGGTTGATATGGCTAGACAGGAGGTTCAGAGGTAGGAGGCTTCTAGGAGCATTATGTCTTCTAGGATGGGATCATGTCAGAGAGAAAGGTTTTCTTCAGTGATCGAGGATGCAATCAGTCAGAAGGATTGGAGAGAAGGATTTTCTTTGGTGAAAGAGGGAGCAACCAATCAGACAAATTGGAAATCCATTGTGGTAAAGGATATAGTACGAGATACAAAGCTACTTCTAGGTGATGATGGAGGATGAAATTCCTCCCTCACTAATAGGGAGTGTTGATTCTTTTGTAGTATCGAGTGGCATTCCCACTTGTGGAGTGTGTTGAGAATAACTTCTTTGTTAAGAGGGAGGGTTGATTTTTGTAGCTTCAGGCAGGTATTCTCACATGACCCTAGGTGTTGGGCATGTGGGAATCATCATGAGAACCACATCACACTTTAAATTTTGTGAAAACCCCCTTAGATTTGAGTGTGACTTCATGGTTTTGGTGATGGGATTTGTGGGATTTTGTTGGGGCTTCACACCCACAAGAAAATCATAATTTGATGTTGACTTATGGAGGGGATTCTATGAACACACCTAAGGATTGTGTATAAAGGAGAGATTTCATTGTGACATTACATATCATGTAGATTGTGTGGATACATGATCAAGATAACATAAGTTATTTTGCACTTGTGCTAGGAGGATTGGTGATTTCAGCAAAAGGAAATTCCACTAGGGTGGAAAATCTTTCCTAGGGTTGAGGACTCTCTATATTTTGTTCTTGGAAGGGAAAAGTATGCCACATGTGTGGGAGATAGAGGAAAGAATATAAAGAAGATATTTTATGAGTGAAGTGAGTCATATGAAGTGTCCATACAATTTTTTGCATGTACACAGGTTGCAGTGGGAACATTGGTGTATGTACGCGGGCTGTTGTAGGAACAATCACGTACATCCATACAAGTTCTTCTAGGTAGGATCAGGTATATATAGGATGACATTAGGTGACCTTAGCATGTCATACAGGTGGTCTGTAGTATATTTGGGGGCAAAGGAGATTTCCAAAATATTTCTAAGGTTTGATTTTCTAATTTGTATCGTTATTGGAGAACATGGTTGTTCTCAGTTTTGGTGAATTTGGAGGACAAGGTTGTCCTCAGGTTTCGGTGATATTGTATTGGTTGGGAGGTTTGTTTTTCCCTCATGATTTATGATTATAACAAGATTACATAACTGAAATTTGTGTCTCATGTGTATTGATGATTCATCTTTGATCTTTGTGTTTCTGCTGCATATGTTTTCAGTCAATAATTTTTAGTGTAAAATTGTTTAGTGATAACAACTAGGATTTTATTGTTAGATCACTAGGAAGAAATTTTAATATCTAAGAATTAGTCACATAAATTTGCATGTGAAAATTGAAACAAACGTCATCGTACGAAAAAACATGCAAATTTTTCCAATTTTCAAAATTTCTATTTTTTCTAATTACACCCAATTTCATAATTATATCATTGGGCCACCATTGAAGATCTGTAACTAGTTTCGGTATGGCCTATTTTGGCCCTATAAGAATAAATTTAACCTCTACACCTAAAATTTGAATCATCCATGTTGAATTCTCCATGGATTGTATTACAAAAATCAAGGATTTTCCCCAATTTCAAACAATTTTTCCATGGCGCTCCGCAATTATGAAATTTGGCCAATTATAGGACCGAAAATGCCCAATAACATTTAAAATTCAAAATTTTAACCACATGTATCATTCCTCTCAAATTTCCTATGAATTTCTCCAAAATTCACAAGAGTAATTTTAACAAACATGTTGCAGACATCCCCTTCCGACATTCTATCAAACAATTTGCATGCATACTCTGTAATTTTCAATTGTGTGCTCTATCTTTGGCCCTTACAGGTCGAGTTTTGAAACTAGAGATCTGATACCACTTTGTAGCATGCCCAACTCTAATATGGGCCACGCCACACAAAATTTCGACTCTCTGACACCATTTAATTAATAAAAAATTCTTTGCATACGGAAATTACGCAAAATAACAACAATTATATAAATGCATAATTATACAGGAAAACCCATAACATATTTAACTCAATTAAAAAATTAGTAATAAATAGGAACATAAGAAGACACTTATATTTTATAAAACAATGACTTAATGTAGACTTCAAACATTCCTCTCAATCATAGATTGAAGTATTCATAAACTCTCAGTAGTGGCCCGTGGGTCACCCCCGAGCTAGGGCTCTGACTCCACCAAGGAAAAGGTTCTCTCACCATTCACACTAAGGTAAAAAAATATTCATCCAAACAAGGAATGACCAATGGAATCAACTCTAGTAACTATTCCACATAACATCATCTCATTCCCATTAAGATGTTCCTCCCCTAGAAGTGTACCTCTTTTCTTCTCAATAGTCCTTCGAATGTCCCACTTCCCTTCCAAGAATTCAAAAATAGGCTGACCAAGAAATCTCTGAGTGTTGTGGTACTTGGAACACAATGTTTATCATAGGCCTAACAAACTGTCTCTTCAACCTAATGCTCACAGACCTAATAACCTGCTTCCTCAACCCAAAGCTCACAAGCCTGACAACCTCCCTCTTCAAACCCAAACAACCAAGGATTTATAGGGTCACCCATGTTCCATAGCTCTAGTCTGTATCCATAGTACACAATATATAATGAATGACAAAATTTAATGACAATAATGAATGAGAATTACACTAATTCTCAATATTATATATAGATTCACCTAACTTGACAATTGACACACAAGAAACTTGTTGGATTACCGAGAGGGGGTTGAATCAGTAATAGAGAAATTTAATCTTTTTTAACCATAAAATGCAAGTGTTATGTCAATGTAGAATTATCATCCAATAGTTTCAGAGTAAATAAACAATGAACACATGAGCAATCATACACATACATAGTACACCAATGTTTTTATGAGGAAATCCAAAGAGGGAGAAAACCACATAATTTTTTTTTTTATATGTCTTTAAGAATTATATTCACTAGAAGCACCAACTTCCTCTGTTTTCCAGCTACAACTAGAAGGAGGCTCCAACCCCCTAGTTTCTCAGGATACAACCTGAGGGAATCTACAACTCCCCAATTCTCTGGCTACAACCCCCTATGTTCTTCGACTACAACTGGAAGGTGTCTACAACCACTTTTCCTTGCCCCATCCAACTTCCCTAACGTAGAAGTAGAATGATGGAATCATTGTCACACTATCACTGTGAGATGTACTGATGTAAACCTATACCAATCAGCTTGCACCAAACAACCTGTAACAACCTGTACCAAACAAACCGTAATCAACATGTACCATAAACAAGTGCATCAACCATGCACCAACCTATACCTCAACCTGTACCATCAATGATTGCATCAACTAAGTACCAAATAACCTATAACAACCTGTACCAAACAACATGTAATCAACATGTACCATAAACAAGTGCATCAACCATGAACCAACCTGTACCTCAACCTATACCATCAACGAGTGCATCAACCATGCATAAAATATGTACCAATCATGCATCAAATACACATAAACTATGACTCATCAAGATGTACCAACATCATCAACTATACACCTCATGTATGTGCCAACTCATCAACTACTTGTCTCA
The DNA here is from genome assembly GCA_010110895.2 of Picea sitchensis. Lineage (NCBI taxonomy): Eukaryota > Viridiplantae > Streptophyta > Pinopsida > Pinales > Pinaceae > Picea > Picea sitchensis. The sequence continues at coordinate 22,717 of SNQJ01S0145556.1, read as the reverse complement.
ACCATGTACCCAACATGTAC
>SNQJ01S0145556.1:0-17236 GCA_010110895.2 Picea sitchensis | reverse complement strand
CCTGAGGAAACCCATAAAGGGTAAAAACCTCTTCTTCTTTATATGATAAGTAATCTTTACATTCTTTACATTATCATACATATGAGAACCAACTCATAATGAGGCTACAACCTATGTTTTGCAAGCTCCTACTTGCTGAGAGCACCAACTCTCTATATCCTCTAGCACCAACTAGAAGGAAGCACCAACTCCCTAAGTGTTCTAGCACCAACTGGATGGAAGCAACAACTTCCAGTCACATAGGCACCAACCTATATAACAGAGAACAACAGTTCTCCTTTGCACCACCCTTCCACCCTGGTTTCTCTAGCTGCAACCAGATGGAAGCTACAACTCACCGTGTTCAAGCACCCACTTGAACCTCTAAGGAAAACAGTCCTTCCTAGCACCTTCCTACCACCCTGAAATATAAATCTTTTCTATTATGACTTATTATAGTGTTATAATGTTCTTCAATAGATTACTGGTCTCATCACTGTTCTGCTACACTATGCTACACTGTCTGTATCGGTGTCTTCTGCACACTCCTTGTGCTTTCTATTCTTTTTCCTTTTATGCTCTCTGAGCCATGTCCCTTCAATGCACCATTCCCCTTCTGTACATTTCTACTACTGCACTCTGCCTCCTTCTTCACACCTCAATCACACCCAACAACAACCCCCTTTTCTTCTTTGTTCATCATTCTTATAGTCTCTGTGCACCTTGTGCATGCAATCTGCTTCTTTCTCTTGCATCCTCTCCTCCCGCAATCTACTCCACATCGGGGTGTTTTCTCCACTTCACTCTTCCACAGTTATCCCATCTCCTATGTGCCATGTTGTCTCTCTCTATTTTGCATCTCCTACTTATTGTGAATGCTCTACCTAATCATCATCGTAACTCTTCAACTTCTCTGGTGGTTTCACACACACATCCATCATCACTGGGTGTTCTATCGAGATTCCTCAGCTTCTCTGGCAGTTCAGACTCTTCATCTTCTCTTGTCATAGACGAGCTCATCCTCTGGAAGAAACCATCATTTGTTTCTAGTAGTTTCACTGTGAAGTGAAACAGTATCCCTCCAATCTTATTCAAATTCATCTGCACCATTGAATTGACTTCATTGAATCTTGCGCTCATTTCACCATTTCGCACTTCGGCATTTTGGGATCCCTGTGGTAAAGATTTTGTTACTTTCCATGTCCTGATCCCCGAAACTCCGAAATGGTGCTTGTTTGCACTAGCTCCTTCCTCCATCTTCCGCCGATGTGACGAATGGCTGTGACCATAAGCTGAGCCAAAACATGTTTCACATTTCATCATTTCAGCAATCCTGTTGTGTGGCATCTCGACTCTCCAAGTCGCTATCTCTGAAACTCCGAAAAAGGAGCTTGGCTCTTCAAGATTTTCTCTACAGCTCTTCGACCATGTGACTATGAGAGGTGATTGAGCACTTATCCATCTAGTTCTTTTGTGATTTCTCTTTTTGTCACTTTAGCATTCTTTTGGCGATGAGTTCTTGATGCTCCATGTCCCGGTATCCGAAGCTCCAAAATGGAGCTTGGTTTCACGAGATCCTATTATTTCGACATTTCGCATTTCATCCTTTCATGATTTCGCATATTGAAAATTCATGTTGCGAGTTCAAGAGGTTAGGGAACCCCATTCCTTTGAATTTGCAGTCAGTGAAATGAAAATCTATCATCACGTGTCCTATGGACCCAACGGTCCAGATCTTATCATGAATTTGACACTTCACGGGCCTTCCTTGTGCCTGATTCGGGATTTCGGTGTTTCACATTTCGCCTCTTCGGGACTCTTGTGATGAAGAGTTTCGCCACATGAATATTCCAACTCCCGGTATCCGAAGCTCTGAAATGGATTTGGATCAATGGTCCACACTCTAGATGTTCGACAGTCCATATCTCTTCATGATTTTGCACATCGCGATTTTGACATTCTTGACATGAGAGTTATTGACATCTCGAACTCCCGGTATCTGAACATCCGGTATGGAGTCTTTGACATTTTGCGATTTCGCATTTCACGAATTTGGGTTTCACAACTTTGGGACTCCTGTAGTAAGAGTTCTTGACATCCCCAACTCTCGGTATCCGAAACTGTCTCCTGCTTTCAGGATTTTGGTGTTTTGCATTTTGCGATTTGGGGACTGTTGTGGTGAAGTGTTGTGACACTTCAACTCCCAGTATCCAAAATCCCAGTAGCTGAAAATCTGAAATGGATTCGAGCCAAACATATCGACATTTCACATTTCGCCACTTTGGGAATCCTGTCGTGAGGGTCCTTGACATCTCCAACTCCCGGTATCCAAAATCCCGGTAGCCGAAACTCTGAAATGGATTCTGATCAATGGTTCGATATTGCCTTTCGATCATTGTTGTTCTTCCTTGCTTGTCTGTCTTCTGATCTTCCTTGTCTTCTTGTTTGTCATCGTTTTTGTTTTTCTTGCCATCGATGACAAGCACACTCTTCTTGTAAACATGCCAACAATGATAACTAGTTTGCAATCTTCCATTCTGAACTTGTTTAGAATTTATCTAATATACTTAGTTTGAGAAATAAAAATTCATTGGTTTCTTTGACATATCTGAAGACCCAGAAAGAAGGATAGTTCTCTGATTAATGACATTTCAAATTCATTCTGCATATCCTTTGAAAATTATTTCCTTAACGTGTCATCATTACTTCCAAAAATAATATCATCAACATAAAATTCAATTAATAAAATACTATCTTGAGTTACCTTGATGTAAAGGTTATTGTCTTCACTTCCTTTTCTGAAACTTGCCTACTATAGAAAAATATCCAGTCTAGAATACCATTCTCTAGGAGCATGTTTTATACCATACATGGCCTTATTCAATTTACACACATAATCTGCATTCTCTCACAACTGAAATCCTTTTGGTTGTTCGATGTAGACTTCTTCTTCAATTTCCCCATTCAAAAAATTTGATTTCACGTCCATATGATACACTTTAATATTCTTGGAGCATGCATAAACTAAGAGAAATCAGATTGCTTCCATTCTGGCAACATGGGAAAATGTCTCTTCAAATTCGATTCCTTCAACCTGTGCATATCCCTTACATACCAATATAGCTTTGTTCCTTGTAACATACCCATCTTCATTCAATTTCTTCTTCCTTTGATTCTCGTCCACCTATTTCATCAATTGTTACATTGATTATTTCCATAAATTTGTTCAATATCAGATTGTGACACTTGTATGCTTTCCTTGTACTTGATTAACCAGCAAGTACTCCCTTGTCCACACGAGAGTCAAACTTTCCCATTCTTCCATATTCTCTTTTTATGTAGCAATTGCTTCCAAATACTCTGAAGTGATTCACATTTGTTGGTATTCCTTTCCATAGATCGTAGGGAGTTTTTTCATTGTTTTTTTTTAGCATTAATTTGTTTGGAATGTGAACTGGTGTATGCACTTCATGTGTCCAAAAAATATCTGTCAATTTTGAATCCATTCTCTCATCCACTGTCATACATCTTTCCCAACCTATTAAGTGTTCTTATGAATCCATATCTTTTCATACTGTCCAAGACTCTGCTACACAACTATCCATAATTTGGACTCATATGTCATTGTACTATCATGAAGTACTACTACAACTTATTGATCTATCATATTGTACTTCTGCTAACTAAATGCATTGAATATGTCTTCTCAAACTCTGCAAGCTACTTGTAGGATGGTTCTCTGGTCTATCTCAGGTACTGCATAGACTCCCCCTATCTATTATTCATATTATCTAAGAGTCTCTAAGTCGGATGGCTCAGAACAATTCCTTCTATGATGTGTATTCATCATCATCTTCATTGGTATATTCATCATCTCTCTAAGCTTTGACTTCTTTTCTTTTGTCTACGGATTCATATTTCACTACAATGCCTGAAAGTACAATCTCTTGAACATGTTTCTTATTAATCTGTCATTCTTTTCTTCCAGTTATTTTCCAAACCTTTATGTATCTGACATATTTCCTTTTCTCTATAGAATTTTCTTCATCTCGTTTTATTGCCAATATTGTGATCTCTGGGACCTGGTCTTTGTTCACCTATTCTTCGTGTTTTCTTATCCATACTTTCTTATATCTGATACCAGTGTTCTCTTTCATGGAAGCATGAATCATGTTTCTACAATCAATAGCTATGTTTCCATAGTTATGAAATTTGTAACACTCAATGTCACATGGGGCCACATAGGCATTTCTTGCTTGAGCATTTATTTTATAATCCCTGCAATCTGCAACCTTATGTCCAAAATTAGTACAAAAAAACAATGACAATAAAAGAGATTTGCATATCTGGGAGTGAATGATCTTGTTTGTGGTGTATTCCTTATGAATTTATTCCCTAACTGATCATGATCATGATTGAAGCTTCTTTGTGTCTTGAGCATGTATGGTCTTCTTGAAGATGTATCTTCAATAATTTTCTTAGATTCTGGTTGACCATGATTCCTTCATTTGTGTACTTCTGCATAACTCTTTCTATTTTCTTCATTCTTCTTTTCTAGCAACCTAGAGTGCTTCTCTCCATTCTCTATAAATGATGTGGGTGTTTATATATCTTCAATGTTCTTGTTGAGCTTGGCGATTTTACTTCTCAATCTGACAACTTCTTCTTCAAGATTCTCAACCTCTTCTTCAAGATGGATTTTTAATGTGATCATTTCTTCTTCAAGTCCTTTCTCTTCTTGACCAAACTATGCCTCGAGCTGGTTTAGATCGTTAGTTGTTTCCTTAAGATGCTATGTCAATATATTCTATCTCATTTCTGCTTCTTCATTCTGTGTTTCTATGTTGGATTCCAAATGTTTCTTTTGATATTCAAGATTTTCTTCGATCTTTCTGGCTTCATCTAGCTGAGTTCTTAATTTCTAGATGACATGTTGGTATTCTTAAAAAATGTGAACATTTCCTTTTGTTTTATCAATTATTTATTGAGTGACTTGTTTTCTTCTCTTTCTTTTCTTAGTACATCTAAAGCACTAATCAATTCTGCTTCATAATTGTCTTCTTTTTCAATTAGTTTTTCTGTCTCATTTCCTTCATGGCATTCTATTTCAAGATTTTCGTGTTTTTCACAATTAAATAAAAACAACATGCCTTTGTTGATTATGTACTCTTCATCTTTTGAATCTATTTGACATGGTTGTAGTCTTTGTCCTTTTTGAACTATCATATCCTATAATGACTTATAGCCAAAAATAATACCCTTGTGCCTGTAAAAATGCTTTTGTCCTTCCACTACACATCTCATACTTTAAACCATTATGACCATTGAACAATGGTACTCCATTCTCATAATAATCCATGATCGCCTTCCAGTGGTTAAATTGTTTCTTGAAGGAACCTGCTCTAATCTCAATTGTTGGATTACTAAGAGGGGGGGTGAATCAATAATAGATAAATTTAATCATTTTTAACCATAAAATGCAAGTGTTATATCAATGTAGCATTATCATCCAATAGTTGCAGAGTAAATAAACAATGAAAAAATGAGCAATCATAAACATACACAATACACCAGTGTTTTTGTGTGGAAACCCAAAGTGGGAGAAAACCACATAATGTTTTTTTTATATGTCTTTAAGAATTACATTCATTGGAAGAACCAAATTCCTTTGTTTTCCAAATGCAACTAGAAGGAGGCTCCAACCCCATAATTTCTCTGGCTACAACCTGAGGGAATATCCAACTACCCAATTCTCTAGCTACAACCCCCAATGTTCTCCCGCTACAACCGAAAGGTAGCTACAACCACTTGTCCTTGCCCTGTCCAACCGCCCTGAAGTAGAAGTAGAATGATGGAATCACTATCACACTATCACTATGATATATACTATTGTAAACCTATACCAATCAAACTGCACCAATCAACATGTACCAAACAAATTGTAATCAACATGTACCATAAAAAAGTGCATCAACCATGCACCAACTTGTACCTCAAACTGTACCATAAACCTATGCATCAACCATGCACCAAATAGCCTATAACAACCTGTATGAAACAACATGTACCATAAATAAGTGCATCAACCATGAACCAACCTGTACCTCAACTTTTACCATCAATGAGTGCATCAACCATGCACCAAATATGTACCAATCATGCATCAAATATACATAAACTATGACTCATCAAGATGTACCAACATCATCAACCATACACCTCATGTATGTGACAACTCATAAACTACTTGTCTCAACCATGTACCCAACATGTACCTCAACCATACACCAATATAACCATCAAAATTTGTCTAACAAGTCATCACTCTATCCATAAAACCAATACCATAAACCATTACATCAAACCATGTGCCACAACCTCACTATTATACAAACTCTATCTGTAACATACCTCAACCAAAATCCCTCATCAATTTCATTATCCAAATCTGATTTTTAACTTTGTAATAGACCCAGTGTATATGATCACATACTTTCAAACCTTCCTTAACTTTAACAACAAGAGACTAGCATTTTCATCAAACTTTACTTTAGTTTCACATGACTAATTTTGGATTAGTCAACAACCCTAACTTGAAATGATCATAACTATGTACCTGTAATGAATAAAGATATGAAAATAGTACACAATGTTCTTCAGTGTCTTTTATGAAATTCCTCTAGGTCTCACTACTTGGAGCCTCTCAAAAAATGAGTTATAGAAAAAATGGCATACCTTATTGAATTCTAGAATATTCTAGAGAGCTAACTTGTAGAGCATGCCCCGCATGGAATATTTTTTGTATGGATATGAAAATGGTACACATAATACTAAATACTTTAATCTAACCAATACATTTGGTCTTACTAAATTTGGATCTGTTATGAATAAGTTATGACATTTTTGCCTGAAACACTTGTTTTAGACTAGTTTCAGAACTAGCCACAAACCCTATTTTCCACAGAGTGTAACTCCAAAAATACAACGACCCACAAGTTGAAATGTTTATCATAGATACTTGGATATGTTTCCTCAGCGGGCTCCAGATTTCACGGTCTAAATCATTCTAGAAAAAAAGTTATTGCAAAAATGGTGAGATGACATTTCAACGAGGAGACTCTGAAGACCTGGGCTCAGAAAAACTTGAGTGCAGCCTTGAACCCACCACCCAAAATTAATCGAATCTCCAGGGGTTGGTTCATAATTCTTTTCTCGGAGCCTATCCAGGCGAGGATTTTTCTTCAAAAACGTTGGTTAATTGAGTGTTCTCCGGTCCTATTGAAGTTATGGAACCCCACCTTCGATGCAACAAGTGATGACATGGATTCCATCCCAATCTAGGTGCGATTGTCGTGCCTCCCTCCTCACCTTTGGACTGAGAAATGTTTCCAAGCTATTGGGAATTTTTTGGGGGAGTATTTGGCCTTCGATATGGGATTCATATATTCATGGGAGATGTCGGTAGAAAGGAGTTTGGTCTCGTTGAATATTCAGGATGGGATTTGGTAGTACCTTAATTTGACAGACTTGGGAAGGACTAGGGTTCAAATCCTAAACTATGAAGGGGTGTCTTTCCAGTGCAAGGGATGCCAAAAATATGGTCATGTTTTTATGGATTGTTGGAATTACACATGGAGGCACTACAACATTCGAAACTCCTCCACAAATAGGCCCGATCAGGGGTGTTATAAGGAATTTGTAACTTGCTCTCCTTGGTCGATGTCGGCTTGGGTGGGTACCCCAACAGGTGATCAGGTAGAGTCCCCGAACATATTGGATGATGGGATACCTACTCTAGAGGGGGATGATATGGTTTTGGTTCTAGTATCAGGGGATGTGGTGAGCATAAAGATCATCCTGGAGGCATCTTATCAGCAATTGATCGACAATTTATTGGGTATGCACCTTTCCATTTCTCGTCGAGTTAACAGATTGATTAAATATTTCAATTTGTTTATGGTGGACTATAACCACTCACTTTGGGATCTATCTTCCCCAAATAATGTTGCACCAAATTATTTCTCCATTCTGTAGCATTCCCCTTTTCTATCATTGGTTGATTGCACTCTACACCCAAACTCACCTCTTGGATCCCCAATTTCTTGGACATTGGAGGAATCTCCCTCTGATGGCTCTGAGGACTCAACCATTCATTTCCAACTTTGTAATAGATTGATATCCATTCCCATAGTATATAATAGAGGAATGAGCCCTAACATGAATATTCTTAAGACAAAAAAGGGTCGTGGAATAAATTCACATATTTCCGAGGCATAATCTCGTGCTTTGGTTGATATTGCTTCAGGCCAAAAACGGTCAATCCTAGGGGCACTTAGAGCATAAAAATCCCCCGAAGGGGTTCCCCCATGAAAATCCTCACCTATAATTGTAGGGTTTTGGCAAGCCCCCAAAATAAATATGCTCTAAAGTGTCTAGTAACAACACACCAGTCTGTTGTAGTTATTTTTCAAGAAACCTTAGCAGATGAAACCACGGCCACCAAGATACTAAATTTGCTTCTTCTAGGTTGGAATTTTTTGGTGACAGATGCCCGAGGTGGGTCGGATGGTCTTGTTTTAGGCTAGATATATAAGAGTATTAAACTTATGAACTCATGGGATTTGGAATCTTTCTTGGGATGGGACTTTTTGATGGAAGGAGGTGGGGTAGAGGTCTGAATAATCAGTGTATATGGACCTCATTCGGATCAGAACATATTTTGGGAATCTATTCTTGGTAAATACCTTTTGAAGTTAGAAAATCTAATTATTGGAAGCGATTTCAATTTCTCGTTGGGGGAAGTTGAAATTTGGGGTCCCTCGGCCCACCCTAATAATTGAGCAACATTATTCAACAATCTTTTGTCTTCCAAAGGAATTATTGATATAGCTTCCCTAAAGCTACTACCCACCTAGAGGATATGAGGGTAGGGGAGGATCATGTTTCTAATAGGTTGGACCACTTCTTGATATATGAAACCATGGAATTGCTTCCACTTCAATTTCATCAATGGATTGGGAGTGGANGTTTGGTTTGAATTTGAAGGTGGTCCTCAAAATCATGCATCACCTTTTTAATTTAACTCTTCCTAGTTAATGGATGAGGGTTTTCAAAATCCGATTAACTCTAACTGAATTGGAATAAGGGATTTTTAGGGCATCATGACTGTCATTCAATTCGCGGAAAATCTTAGAAGAATAAAAAAGTTGGCCATCCCGTGGGAATTTTTAAAACGGAAAGAAGATGAGCAGGAACTCCAAAGTATAGAGGTACAATTGGAATTGATCTATCAAGATTCATATTATGGGTTCACTATATAATTCTCTAAAGATAATCTGAAAAGGCTCGAGGAAATCCATAGACAATTGTTGGCAGATCAAGAAGCAATGTGGAGGATTAAAAGTAGAGCAATTTGGATTGAGAATGGAGATGAGAATACAAAATTCTTTCAAGCATACACAAAGGGGCGGATAGAAACCAACAAAATATGGATTTTAAAGGATCATGAGGGAAGATTAGTCACTTCTTTTGAAGGGCTTGCGAACATGGGTAAAATCCATTTCCAGTCCTTATTCAAAGCGAAAATGTGTGTGAACATAGCTGACTTTATAAAATTGACATTATACCTTCCTAGATTTTTGGATGAAGAAGGGAATCAACAACTCTATGCAGAAGTCATTGAAGCATGATGCAGGAGCATCGCACAAAGCCAAAGCATGCGACTAAACCAAGAAATAGTTGGACGCGTGGAGGAAAAAAAAGAGCACGTTTCCATAAGACCCATTTTGAATTTTGAATTAAAATCATTAATTTAATAGTTAAGAGGAACATACTCGCATTTATGCTTTGGAGATTGTAAAATGGATCGTGAGTGATTTCTCCCATCCATCTTTTGTATTAAGGCATTTAATCCAGTAAATGAAAGTAGGTAGGTTTGAATGTTAGATTAGATAGTTTAGAGAGTAGGAGGGAAAATGAGTATAGAGACCCTCATTCTTGTATAATAAGGGTTATTGTATCATTAGCATAGTGCAAAAGAAGAGAACTACAGAGGAGAAGTCCATGTACAAGAGCTTTGAATTAATGAATGAAGCTTTGAATCAAAATTCATGGTGTTATGATGTTTTCTATTTACACATGGTAAATGATATGATTATGGTCATTTATTCTCTCCGTTATACCTTTTCTTAATGTTGTGTGTGTATGTATGATTTCATGTTTCAATTGTTTCAATTGTTTCTCTTACTGAGTGAGAGAATTTCTTGCAAGGAGTGAAGTGAAGCATTCGCAAGGTGTGCGTTGATGAATTTCTCAGTCGTATCTCAGAAAGCTCAGGAGGGATACTGCTGTTCTCATTCCAGTAGAAGTGAAGGAGAAGAACAAAAGTTGTGCAAGAGTGCGCAGGCTGTTGGAAGTCTTAGGACTTATCAACTAAGGTTGAAGGTTGGGAGATTTCTTTTGCAAGGAGTGCACAGAGTCGAAAGACCAAATACCCAACAATATTTGAGAATATTTCCGCAAGGAGTGCATGCAAGAGTCCTTTTTAGAGACTCGAATACACAAGTGAAAGCTCAGGAGAGATAACCCCTTTAACACTTCAAAGGAAGTCAGGGATTGAATTACTTCAAAGGGAGGAGAGAGTCAAAGCCATTCAGTAGAAGTAAAGTTTAGAAGGGAGAACATTGGTTTATTTCACATAAGTTGTCCAGGAGTAAACAAGCGTTCAAAATTCTCTGTGGAGAATTAATGAAGTTGCGAGGACCATGGGATCCAGTGAAGCTGCAAGGAGATTAAGCGTTGGATGAATCCACCCTTCAGAAGATGAGAATTAATGTGGACCGTTGATTGTGCTTTGCACAAGCTGTCAGATCATTTCGGCAATTCGGGGTTCTTGACGACAAGAAGTTGAGAGCAGTGAAATGGAAGTCCCGAAAGCCGGGAAGAGGGATAGGTGGTGAGAATCCACATCAGAGATAGAAATAATTTGAGTGAAAAGGTGGAATGTATTCATTAAATAGGTGGAGTCAAACTTCATTGACTGTTTCAGGGTTTCGTAGGTTGGAGAGTTGGAATACTTGCATCCAGACTCGCGAAGACGTGAAGTCCGAAACTCCAAATTGGTGAAAAGTCCCATAGGGGAGATATTCCTTGTTGAACGCATTGGAATTCAACATTTCAGCAATTTCAGAGACGAGAGGTAGGGATTCTTTTTTCCAGGATTCCCGAAATCGCGAAACGTGATACAGCTGTAGAGGAGGACTTTGCTAAATATTTCGATGAATCGACATTTTGGGTTTCGGCAGTAGGGGGCCGAGAAACTCGACAACGAGGATCATGAAATTGTGATATCCAAAGTCCTGAATATTTGAGGGCACGATGTTATTGTGGTTAAGGAGATTTGGGTTGGATTCTGGTGTTTGTTCGTGCAGGCTCAATTCATAAGGACCCGTTGATACGCCATGAGTGTATGAGATATTCCCCAAGGGGAATCAAAGAGTCAATTTGACTCAAGGGTAGATTAGAATGATCCTGCACAGACCTTGGACCTGCGGGTTTGGAGGTCTGCACCAAGTGGTATCAGAGCCTGATTTTGTTTGTACATTGCAGGTGAAGGAACTGAGAGGAGAAAGATCACTCTGATACATATCAGTTTGGTATCAGAGAACATAATTAAGTCTTTTCTTTCTGTAGAAAAGAGAATAGGGAAATATTTCTCAGCCATGCCTCCGAGAAAAAGAGACAGGCCAGTGGCGATGCCTGATCCAATAGTGGAAAGAGAAATGCACGAACTACGTGCTAGGCTTGATGCCATGGAGACAGCACAGAGGTGCACAGTAGACACTGGGGATTTCAGCGAGGCTGAAAGTGAAAATGAAGCTGGACATGGAGAAGAAGTCGCAGTTGAAGATGCTACAGATGAATGCCTGTTCAGGGCTATTGCAAGGATAGGTGCCAGGGAAAAGATGGAGATTCCCATGTATGAGGGAAACCTGGACGTTGAAGAGCTTCTAGACTGGGTTAGAGCTCTGGATAAATACTTCGACTATGAGGATGTTGAGGAAGACAAGAATATCAAACATGTTGTCACTAGACTTAAAGGGCATTCAACTTTATAGTGGGATGAACTATAGGCTGACAGACATTGTAAAGGCAAGCAAAAAATCAAAAGTTGGGATAGAATGGTTGTGAAGATGAAAGCCAAATTCATACCCAAGGATTATCAAATCACTCTATTTCGAAGGATGAAGAATTTGAGACAGAAGTTGATGTCAGTGAAGGAGTACATTGAAGATTTATACAAGATAAACGTTAGGGCAGGTGATTGGGAAAGTGATGATGAGAAGGTTTCCAGATACATGAATGGTCTGAGATATGACATTCAAGATGAGATGAGCATGATAACCCTTCGAACTGTATAAGATGCTTATCAGATGGCTCTGAAAGCTGAAGAGAAGTTGAGCCGAAATTAAGGTCAGAGAGGCCGAGGCAGAAGTCAAGCCAGATGCAAAACAATTTCCCAAGATAGGACTTAGAAATCTAAAGAAGAAGGGAAGAAACGTCAAACTCTAACTGAGTGAGGAGGAAGCTCATAGAGAGGGAAGTATGCTGATAGACATACTTTTCCTCGAGACAGAGGAAGAGGAAGAGGCTGAGGAGGCGAAGTGAAATGTTTTGTTTGTGGGAAATATGGACATAAATCTTATGAGTGTCCAGACAGAAAGAAAGATGGTGGTGAGACTCACATTGTTGAAGCTCAAGGACAGAATGTTGAGGTAGAAGATGCTGAGGGTGGAAGATCTTTAATGATGAGGAAAGTTCTCTTAACGCCAGAGAAGGAGGCCGAGAACCCAGCCCAAAGGAATAGTCTGTTTTGGATTGCTTGCAAGACAAAAGACAGAGTATGCAAAGTTATCGTAGAAAATGGTAGCACAGACAATAACATTTCTACAGATATGGTAGAAAAGATGGAGCTGGAGACTATTGTACATCCAAGACCATACATAGTTTCGTGGCTACAAAAAGGACATTAGGTAAATGTCACTAAACAATGTTTAGTTTAATTTAAAATAGGAGGATATAAGGATGAAATACTATGTGTTGTCATTCCCATGGATGTTTGTCACCTATTGCTAGGTAGACCATGACAATATGATAGGAATGTGGTTCATGATGGAAGAAAGAACACATACACCCTAGAGAAGAATGGGAGGACGCACATGTTTCTACCGATCAAGGATAAGGGAGTGAAACTAGAGGTGAGAAACACTGTACTTCTCATGAGTGGGAAGGAACTTCTTAAGGAGGTTAAGAAGAAGGAAGACACACAATTTATTGTGGTCAGGAAGCCTACAATTGTTTTGACCAATACAAGAGTGGATGATCTACCAGAGGAAATCCAAAAGTTGATGGAAGAGTTCACTGATATAGTAGTGGATGAACTACCTCGTTCGTTGCCACCGATTAGGAGTATAAGTCACCACATTGATATTATACCTGGAGCCAGTTTACCAAACAAACTAGCGTACAGATTGACGCCACGGGAGAATGAAGAAGTCAAGAGACAAGTGCAATACTTAATGGACAAAGGTTGATTAGAGAGAGCTTGAGTCCATGTGTTGTTCCAACAGTGCTTATCCCAAAGAAATATGGAGGTTGGAGAATGTGTAAAAAATCAAGGGCGATCAATAAGATCACCATCAGATACAGATTTCCATTGTCGAGGATGGATGACTTGATGGATTTCTTGAGTGGAGCAAGATTTTTTTCAAAGATTGATTTGAAAAGTGGATACCATCAAATTCACATGAGAGAAGGGGATGAATGGAAGAAAACATTCAAGACGAATGAAGGGCTATATAAATGGATTTTTATGCCATTTTTCTTAACGAATGAACCCAGTACTTTCATGAGACTGATGAATGAAGTCCTGAAGGATTTCATAGGGAAATTCGTCATTGTATATCTTGACGATATATTGATTTTCAGCAAGACTGAAACAGAGCACTTAAAGCATTTAGTGGGAGTGATGAGGAGGTTACATCAAGAGAAGTTGCTGATAAACATGAGGAAATTATCATTTATGAGGATAGAACTCATTTACTTGGGTTTTGTTATCTCTGCAAATGAGCTGAAGATGGACCCGAAAAAGGTGAATGCAATTAAAAATTGGCCATCACCAAAGAATGTATTTGAAGTTCGAAGCTTCCATGGATTGGGAAGTTTCTATAGGAAATTCATCCGAAATTTCAGTGGCATTAGTGCACCGATGATGGATATAGTGAAGAAAAGACACAAATCTTTTCACTAGATGAAGAAAGCAGAGAAGAGTTTCAACCTACTGAAGAAGAAGATCATTGAGCAACCGACTCTGGTTCTGCCAGATTTCAGCAAGACATTTCAGGTCAACTGTGATGCAAGTGGATATGCAATTGGAGTAGTCTTGAGCCAAGATGATAGGCCAATCGCATACTTCAGTGAGAAATTGAATGAAACGAAGCTTAAGTACTCCACATATGACAAGGAATTTTATGCAGTCATACAAGCGTTGAAGAAAGGGAGACATTATTTGGTTTCTAAAGAGTTTGTTTTGTACAGTGATAACCATGCTTTATAGTTCGTGACTCAACAAGAGAAATTGAAACAAAAGCATGCTAAACGAGTTGAATACATGAAGAATTTTACTTTTGTAACTAAGCATATTTCTGGAACTTCTAACAAAGTTGTTGATGCTTTGAGTAGGAAATGTTTGCTTATGCAGGAAATCAGAGTCAAAACTTTGGGTTTTGATAACCTCAAGGAAATGTACAGAGATGATCCAGATTTTAAGGAAGCATATGAGGTGTATGAGAATCCAGTTCTTAGGGACAGAAGCCAGTGGATTGAATATATGATCCAGGATGGATTATTGTTCAGGGGCAATCAACTATGTATTCCAAAATGCTCCATGAGGGAGAATCTGTTGAAAGAAAAGAACAGTGGAGGATTGGTCGGACACTTCGATCATGATAAGACATTCTCAAAGTTGAATGGCTCATATGTTTGGCCAGGGATGAGGACAGATGTTAAGAAATTTGTGGACAGATGTAGAATTTGTCAGCACACAAAATGAAAGAGGCAGAATGCAGGATTATACCAGCCATTATCCATACCTGAGAGGCCGTAGGATGCAGTGAGCATGGATTTCATATTGGGACTGCCAAGGACACAAAGAGGATATGATTCAATCTTTGTGGTAGTCGACATATTTTTAAAAATGGCACATTTCATACCATGCCAGAAAACCAGCGACGCAACTCACATTGTGAATCTGTTTTTCAAGGAAGTCATCTAATTACATGGCTTGCCCAGGAGTATCATTTATGATTGAGATACCAAGTTTGTAGGACACTTATGGAGGACTTTATAGAAGAAGATGGGGACAATTTTTTCATTTATATTAGCATATCATCCTCAAATGGATGGAAAAACAAAAGTTGTGAACATAAGCTTGGGGGATTTGTTGACGAGCCTAGTGACTGAACACCACAGTCAGTGGGATGACATTCTGCCACAGGTAGAATTTTCTTACAATGATTTAATCAACCGAAGCACAAGACAGAGTCCATTCCAAATTGTATATGGAATGCAGCCAAGGAGAGTCTTTGAATTGAAATATCCAGAACAATCGGAATCCAGGAGTGCTAGCGTAGAGAATTTTGGAGAAGCAATGAAGGATCTTCACAACCGAGTCAACGAGTGATTGAAGAATTCAAGCCAAGAATACAAGCGTAGAGCAAATCAACACAGGTGAGAACTTCAATTTGAGTTTGGTGATATGATTCTTGCACATCTAAGGAAGGAAAGGTTCCCAAGGGGGACATATAATAAGATGAAGATGAAGAAGATTGGACTATGCAGAGTCATGAAGAAGTTTGGGGCAAATACATATGATATTGAATTACCCAATGGGGTCAGAATTTCATCGATATTCAATGTTACAGATTTGTACCCTTACGCATCTGAAGAAATAGGAGAAGAGGGTGAACAGAAAGAGGTCCAATGGACAAAACAAATGCCTGTAGCTGAAAATCCACAGATGGAAGGCACAATTGACAAGAGAGTTAGAAAGAAGACCAAGAGGAAAGAGTATTTTGAATACTTCGTCAAGTGGAAAGGACATCCAGTTGAAGATGCTAGCTGGGAAGATGAAAAAGAAATTTGGAAGCATGGACAGACTGTGCAAGAGCTCATGAACAAGATTTCATGAAAATTTTCAAGTAAGCGAGTATGATGCAGGAGCATCGCATAAAGCCAAAGCATGCGACTAAACCAAGAAATAGTTGGACACACAGAGGAATAAAAAGAGCAAGTTTCCATAAGACCCATTTTGAATTTTGAATTAAAATCATTAATGTAATAGTTAAGAGGAACATACTCACATTTATGCTTTGGATATTGTAAAATGGATCATGAGTGATTGCTCCCATCTGTCTTTTCACTAGCATATTTGGCCCATTTTGCAATGGTTGTTTAGACGCTTATGTGATGTTATGTCATTGATATGGCGACAAATTTGGAGTCTCTGAAATGTAGGTTTAGGTGACGTGGAATTTGTGAAGAACTTGATCAAACGTCACATAAGAGACGATATAGGCAAACAATCTTAAACCAACTTTTATAGTTAAACCGACGCATCATTAGAAGTTGTCATTGCCTATTCGAAGACAACTTTTTGTTGTTTATGTAACTAAACCGACACATCAATAGAAATTGTCGTTGCTTATTCGATGACAACTATTCGATTTTTATATAGAAAAAACATCGCATCAAAAGAAGTTGTCGTTGCCTATTCGACGACAACTATTCGATGTTTATATAGAAAAACCTTCACATCAAAAGAAGTTGTCGTCGCCTATTCGACGACAACTTTTCAATGTTTATATAGAAAAACCGTCGCATCGATAAAAGTTGTCGTTGCCTATTCGGAGACAACTTTTCGATGTTTATATAGCAAAACCGTCGCATCGATAAAAGTTGTCGTTGGATATTCGATGACCAAAATTTATTTAGAAAAAAAATAAAAAAATATTTTGGACATCAATTTTGATATTAATATTAATATTAATATTAATATTAAATCCCAAAGGGTATTGCATGAGCCCCATATTGATTTCACAAAGCCTTGGGTCTTCTTTGATGGAGCTTATCAAGTCTCTCCAAATATGTGTGGGGATGGAGTCATACTCTTTTTAGATCATTACCACTTCTTCTCCTTAAA
>SNQJ01S0145555.1:24076-46993 GCA_010110895.2 Picea sitchensis | reverse complement strand
ATAACAGTAGGCCGCACCCAAGGATGAGATGTCTAAAAATTCCATTTCGGTTTGGATGTATCTATGTAGAGCGATGCGATACTTGAACACCACATTTCTCTCTGAATCTTTGATACCCAGCTTAGTGCGCAAGGTATGAAAGATATTCGTGAAATCTAGCACTTCTTGGTCTCTTTCTTTCTACGGTGTGGTCCATTTTGTATACAAGTCATCATAAATTCTAACAGGGTAGTATTGTTGCTTAATAGCATCCCTGAAGGAATNCCAGTTGAGTGATTTGGATGTGTAACAGCTTGTTTTGAGTGGTTTTTTGAGGAGTTACTCAGCATGGCTTTGGCTAGGAAGAGGCATGAGTTGGCCTGATGCCAGGTAAACCTGTATGGTGCATTTTAGGGTTATAACAGTAGGCCGCACCCAAGGATGAGATGTCTAAAAATTCCATTTCGGTTTGGATGTATCTATGTAGAGCGATGCGATACTTGAGCACCACATTTCTCTCTGAATCTTTGATACCCATCTTAGTGCGCAAGGTATGAAAGATATTCGTGAAATCTAGCACTTCTTGGTCTCTTTCTTTCTACGGTGTGGTCCATTTTGTATACAAGTCATCATAAATTCTAACAGGGTAGTATTGTTGCTTAATAGCATCCCTGAAGGAATCCCATGTGGTCATGACTGTAAATAATGAGGGTTCCTCTATTTCCTTTTTCTCACAGAAAGTTTCCCACCAATCTTTGACATGCGAAATGACTTTGAGGAGCGTAAAAGTAATCTTTTCTCTATTCGAAAAGTTATGGACAGAAAAATACCCTGCTAGTTGATTCAACCACTTGTCTACAACATCTGCGTCTATCTAACCTTGAAATATAGGAATATTGAAGTTTATTTGTACCTTGAAGGGGGTGGTGCCTCCACTCGAAGAAGATGCGTCACCTGTTGGTAGCCTCCGAAGGATTTGCACGAAACTATCCATCATCTCGTTCCTTTGTTGCATGAGGGCTTCCTCAATCAACAGTTTGAAAGGATATCCTGTCCCATCATCTTTCTTTTCTCCTACCATGAGAGGTTTTTTGGGTGTGCGAGAGATTTTGTCCTTAAGAGAAACAAGCTCGAGACCCAACTCTTTGTACTCCGACCTCGTTGGGGACATGCATTAAGACAACAAGGAGTAGACCACTCTGAAACCACTAATCCATATTTTATGAGAAGAAAGAAATGACTACAGATTATTAACAGGTGCTTAACACAAAATAACAGAGATACTGTAAAACCAGTTTTCTATTCAATATGGAAATAAGCTGAAACTGTAAAATGCAGTGGAAACAAGCTTGCTGGAATGGTGGTGGTTTATCTCTGAGAAGAGATGTGATGAATGTGCTCATTCGCAAGAAGATGATTACAATGAGGCTCTGAAGGCCTTTTTACAATAAACAGGAATGCCAAAAACCCTAGACATCCACAAAACTAACCCTAGGAGATGAAGCACCAAAAGCCATGTGGGCCCCATTTGGGTAAGTTAGTACATCAACTTCCCGGGGTCGTAACGTTTGCATACAATCTTCATTTTAGGCGTATGATAGCCCGTTAGAAAGGTGTCATCAAGGAGATTGATTTTGTGGACTCAATCATGCCTTAGGCTATCATTGAAAAGATTGATCTCGAAAAACCTTCATTTAGGCCCTCAAAATGGCCCCGGAAGTTAAAACTGCTAAAAATAGTAAATTGTCAAAATTGTCAGAAAATTGTTTTGAGACAGTTGGAAAAGGTGGGTGGCCACCAATATCCACCTAGATGCACTCTTAGAATTTTCTCTCTCCATGGGCAGATAGATGCAAAACAGAGGCCTACTAATACAAGAGGTGGTTGGTTACATGCTATTGCGATAATGGTAAGCAAGATTTAAGAAAACAACAATGCAATGATAGGGTAAACAACGTGAACAAAAAATGCATAGGATACCATTAAGTAACATTAAGATTTTGGGAACCCACTCGAGATATGTCCATAATATAAAGGAAGAGAGGAAACTGAATCTCATTGTTTCATGGTGGGACTATAGGAAGGTTCTAGGGGCCTACAGGAAATCATAGCATGGGCACCAAAGGGAAATTTGGGTGCTAACTAGGGCACCCATGGAGGGTAGGCACTACCGGATAAGCTATGATTTGCAAAAGAGAGTGGCTAATGTCACAACTTGATAGGATCGAACTTAAGGCATTGTGATGGAAAAATGGATGGTTAATAATGCAAGGTGGTATCACAGGGAAAAACCTATCTCTATATGTCAATTCAAGAACACGTACCTCAAGTTCGGTGGAATTCATTATCTTCATAAAATAAGGCCCTTGTAATCCTATCAACACATGTAAACTAGATTTCACGGTCAAAACACATAGTGAAATGTCAAAAGGAATATATTTTTGTATTTTTTGAATATGATATATGCAAAACAAAAGAACTCACACCACACACCTATGTACAAGGCACTATGCATTCTAATGATTCAAGCGAAGTAGATCCCATTGCTAGCTTCCAACCAAGTATCCATTTCATAATTGATGACATCATGGGTCGTTGTTGGCATCATATTTCACACCATGTCGATTCCATGCCACATAGTAACAAATTTATACGTATAGAGACACTCGTCATGAGTAGTTTCATGAGCTATCATATCTCCTTGATTATTTCCATCAATATGTAAAGGGGTATGAAACGTAAAATTCGGTGTAATGGGAAGCAAAGAATTCAGTGGAAATTTTTGAAAAAGATAACCGAAGTGGAAAAGGGTCGAGACTGGGAATTCTACTGTATTCCCCAAAAAATGCCCCAAGTCCTAGATTGAAATTCATCATCCCAACTCTTGTCAGTCCTGAATCAGGAAAAGATGATCGATGCAACACCTCATCCTTTGGATTTTCTATGGAATCCATGACTTCCAAGATGGCCTCTTCTAAAGGCAACTTAATATCTAGGAAATCATGTGAACACAAAGAGTCAACAACTCGCATGAACGAAGCAGGTGGATCACAATCCATATGAGGATGGAAGTGTTGACCAGTATCATAATATGTTGACGATATTGTCGGATCGACAACAAAAACCACTGAGAGCAACATAGAAGCTTCATAAGACTCAACATCCTCGGGACGAGGAACCACCCAAGGATCAGGTGACCCAAGGGATCCACTGGTAAATGAAGAGATCATATTGACTGGAGCAATGTTCACAACAAGAGGTGGTGAAGGAAGGAGAAATATTCCCATGAGTGATGGATCTTTAAACATCCCCTCACCCGCACTCATATGATGCTATTGGTTATCATCGACAAAGGGTATATTAGACCCTACATTGGATCCAAGGTCAGGGGTAYAAAACACAAGTGGATCAATCATCACTATTTTCCCTTGATGAGGGAAGTGTAAGACCCTAAAGATTGACAAGACGACTGTAGTCATCTCATAGAACCCAGTGTGCCCAAGTAACAAGTTGTACTCTATTGATGATGAGGGAAATTGGCAAAAATGTGTTTGAGTTTCATAGATAGAATTTAGAAGTTGTAAACACTAAATCATTTGGTGGTAGTAATTAAGGGGGAGAGTTAGAAATTAATTACTCCCCAAACACTTTTTGGAAAGTTTAGGTTTTAGACTATAGAAGAGTTCTACTTAGTTATGCATTAGTTATTTTAGGAAAGTCTTAATTTTAAAATCTAGTAGAGTTTGAGTTAGTACTGCATGAGTTATTTTTGTGAGTCTTATTATTAGCAAGTTTTGTGTATTTAACTACGGCTTGAAAATCAATGAAATCATCAAGTTTCTATAGCCCCATCTCATCTTGTTCTTCCGTTCTAGTCTTTGCATGTTTTTGTCGTGAGTTCATACAACAACAACTATTCTCAATTCGCCCCCACCTCCTTTACAAAAGCTACCTGATAGGGTTGTGTCTTGATTTTCATAGTTTGCCACATCTGGGCGGTTACAATTTGGTTCCTCTACCTTGGAAGTGGCTGCGGCTATTGGCCCTTCATATTTCTGAAAAATATTGTTTTGATAAAATGAAAGAGTAGAGTATTGCATACATAATTCTAATGAATTAATGAATTAATGTACAAAGGTTTAGTGACTCATTATATTGATCTTATTGGGTTGTTATTAGATCTAACTTATTCCAAATATAAATGAAGAGGTTTAGAGAATATCTCAACCACACACCATACTAGAATCTCACAAATCCAACTCTCTAACAACCTTTTTAAGAATAAGATCACACAACTCAGGTAAAAATTAACTTTACCTCTCAATACATTAGCAAACATATTAGATAAGTAGAAATTATATATTCCAACAGTTGTTTGTTTAAATGAGAGACCTATGAAGTTATGCAGAGTATTGCATTATAAACCTGGTTTTCTTCACTATTTTTTACTAAGAGCGATAAAGATATTTTGCCCCCATTTATTTGTTGTTTCCTGTTCACTGAGTGTTCTGCTATCAATTTTTCTGTTCAATATAACTATGTTAGCAGGCCCATTAGTTCTCTGTTTGCAGGCAAAGATTCAACACAACGAGCATAAAAATTGATCAAAGCTCCTAAATTGTTTGTTTGAGATGTACTGGTTATTGAAACATTTAAGAGAAGCTTAGTAACCAACCCCGTTGCAAGTACTAATATTAGAAGTAGCGATGGCATTCAACGAGCAGAAAGATTCGAATAGCGCAGATGACATGCTGTGTTTTCCGTTTTTTTTTAGGACATCAAAATATGAATATTATATACATGTAATATTTATTATGTTTGTAATCGTGTAGGAGGTTTAACAACTTCAAACGCAATGCTAATGTACATGAATGACGAGGAAAGATAAATTCTTTGCTTGACAAAAAAATTCCCACATCGTCCAAATTGTTGATTATAAAAACAACAATATTATTTTTGCATTGTTTTTGTCGAGAAGCTTGAAATTACCTTGATTGAGATGATGAATTGTCTTGGGAAATGGTGTTCAGACTTCAACACTGACAACAATGAGTGAATGTACCACAACGGGGATGATGAATGCAAAATTTGGTGTGAAGAATCCTCCCAAGCAGAATTTCTGATTTGATAGAGTTGGTGGACAATTTGGATTTGTTTTTCCTGGGAATGAATAGCAAGCAATTTCAAACGACCTCGGGCATAACCTAATACAAAACCCATCCACGCACTCATCAGATGAGGTATATCTACTGCAAAGAGCGAGTAATGGAATGATGAACATATGACAAAGGCCTTTGAATGAGCCAATTTTAACCTCAGCGAAAGACGATAAAAAATATGGGGTAAGAGGGCATAACATGGGGAGTAGGGCATGAGAATGCAGATGCATTTGGTGTTTGCTCTTAAGGACGATCCTCTCCCTCCTCCCTGTTTAAATCCACATGGGCTGTCTCATAATCATGGCCGAGGCAGTTGGTGCCGTCACAATTGCAACAAGGTTTAAAACGATAACAAATGGTGTAATAAGTAAAAGTTTTAAGATTTGTTTTTTTTTTTTTTTTATATTTTCTGTTTAATTTTATTCGAAATTGTTAAATCTATAGATTTGAATGATTAATTTTATATAGTTTTTTTTTCAATAGACAAAATCCATTTCTACATTCAAAAAATACAATTTAAATAATAGAAAATTGTAATTTCTTACATAACCTAATTCCAAAAAAAAAAACTTAAAACAGTTAAACAACTCAGTGTAAATAAAAGTGTTTGTTAAACATTTCAACCTTGCCGAAATCCATGTTGGTGCTTTAACGTACATGTTGGTTAAGACTTGCCCTACATAACTGCCATTCCGGGCTGGAATTTGAAATACAATCTACCCGTCAATTTTAACGGTTTAAATCAATTTACCAGCAGTATTGCACATTTTAACAAAGTTTGGTGACAGTTTAAATCAATTTAATTTACCAGTTGTATTGTACATTTTAACAAAGTTTGGTGATGGGTACTAAACAGATGTGATTGTATTTGGTAGGTAAAAATTGTATATGAAAAACAAATTACTCATCAAATTCCATCTCTGCATTATCATTTATGTTTATAGCAATTATGTGAATTTATGTTAATCATCTAATGTAAAGAAATTTGTGTAATCAGTTATAGAGGTTAATTATAGTGATAAATTTAGAGAAATGTCATCATGGTGGCATTTCAAGTTTATAGGACAGATTAGATTTTATTTAGGAGGATTTTTTTTTTTTGATATAGTAGAGATTTTACAGAAAGTTAAAGTTGACAAATTTTATTTTTTCAAAGAGTTTGCTTATTTAAAATTTCACTTGATCCATTCATTTTTTGAAATTCCAATTATTTGGCTAGTTTTAAAATGGATTAAAGTGTTTAAGGAAAAATTTCATAGTCAAAGTTCACATCAATCAAGTGAAATTATAACTTAACTAAATTCTTATCAACTCTAAAAAAGCATTTGAAAATATTATTAAAGTTGTTCACTTTTAACTTAATACAACCTAAACCAATATAATCACTAAAAAAAATATAAGATTAAGTCACTTTGCCCCTAAAAATAACCTGAGGTGAAGCACAAGGAATGTGGAGAAAAATGGTTTTAAAATCATTTGTATCTTTGTCCATGATTTAAACTGTTAAATAACTCAGGTAAAATCTGGAGAAACCCTGTCAATTGAATTTAATTTAGCTATGCAAAAAATATAGCCTATAAAAAAATAAAGGAGCAGATATGGTTCACAAATTGCACATCAATAATATTAGTATTACATTATATTTTTGCACAATTACTATACAATTTTATAATTGGATTTAGATTCAATTTATTTTAAATATAGAGAGAGGGGTTAAGAAAATCTCTCAACATCCTCCAACAAACCAATTCAAGTTTCAACCAATTTTATTATAAACATTATTCCAAACCAAAGTTAAGAAAAAACATATAGGTGCTCCAAGCTACGTCGAATATATCTTTTTTAAATGTATTCTTTAAGCAATTCCTTTATATGATTAGTTCTGTTTGTCATATTACCAGGCCAGTCTGACGTACTACTTACTACGTGAAATCCTTAGGGATATGGTAGAACCAATTTGTGGAATAAAGTTACAATAATATACTTGTGAAATCAAGTCACCATTATATTATTCATAAAATAAATTTTCAATCAATTCTTAGTGGGCCAAACAGAAGAAAATATTGTGTGAATTGTTAGTGTCCAGATATTGCATGGCATCTATCCAAATACTGTGGGCAAAACAGTTCCGAATTTGACTTGTCATGGTTTCCTTCACGTCTCACATGCGTTGATATAGATGATGCATTCTGAAAAGTAATTCTCTTCAACCATACTGTATTATTTGGTCAACACTATAGATGCGTATTAGTTCAAGGAAACCACTCATAATTAAGTATTTTCTATAATAATGCACAACAAAGGACCCACCAAAGCTAGTCACATATACTCTCTATGCAATTTGTTGAACGGTTTTCAAACAAGGGTAGTGGGTTAGAAAGTTATAAGCCAATTATTTTTGTTAGAGAATATTTTTGGATATTTGAAATTTTCAAGGTCTTTTTTTATTGGATATTTTATCCATTATCATGGACAACAAAAAAAAAAAAAATTGTGTATAGGAAAAGAATTAGAAATATAATTAAATGTTGTTGTCTAAATGTTCTATGAAATGATTTTTTTGTGGTGAAATTTTCCTGTGACATATGTTTGAAATTCGGTGTGAAATTGTTAGATCCTCATATTTGAGTGATTATTCCTGTATAATTCAAGTGTCCCAAGGATTTTTCAGCATGCTGAATCCATTTCTGCATTTAAAAATGAATTTTAAACAATAAAAAATAGTGATTTTGTGCAAATTTGTATTGTCGAAACGATTTTTTTTTTTTATAAAACAGTTAAACAATAACGAATTAAATAAAAGATTCAACATATCAGCTAGCTCTTGAAAACAAGTATTAAGTTGGGAAGAATAAAAAGCGGAGAAGATGGATTTACAATAATATTAGAAAGATTTCAAGATATTAAATAATATCTAAGAAAATTAAAAATTGACATGTTCGATTAGCCAAAATAAAAAAGAAAGGGTTATTGGTGTAGATTACAAATTAGTAATAGAAGATAATTTTGATATGATAATAATAATATAATATAATATTATATTGAAAATATAATATTTTTAGGGTAGTTTATTAAGATAATAATGGTGGTTAATATTGATGATGATGATGATTATTAACGTCCACTAAGATCGAATTGGTCTATTGGACCTTAAGAGGGTAAGTGATTAATTGCGATTCTTTAGAATTTTGTTTCTGTGCTCGAAAAGCATTAAGAGAAGCTTTCCAAGATCACCATACTTTTGTTGAGTTAAGATGTTAGGAAGGTTGGTAGTGTGATAAATATTTTGAAAATGAGATCTAATATGGGTATAGGCTGGACAATTTAAGAAAAAGTGTTTTTCATCTTCAACCTTCTTAGTGTCACAAAGGTGACACACTCTTTCATCCCATGCCGTTTTAGGAATTGACCCACGTTCAGTTTCACTATGGAGCTTGTGAGACTTTGTTCTTATCTTAGCAATGTTTATTTTTTTCTTTACACTTGGCAAAACATATAGATAATTTTGATCTTCTAGATTAGGGTTGATTACATCTTTATAATACCTTAATTTTCTTTTTTCCTCTAACTCTTTATCACACCACATTTTCTCTTTAAAATTTGATTTGATGTTTTTTTTAATAGTATATTTTTTCTGCAAAATGGTTTCTTCCAGGATTCCTCAATAGTTTAGCCAAGACCGGGCATCTTTATGCCATCCTCGCTTGAGTCGATGGTGTTTATGACTTGATTTTGAAGCAATTTTAGGTAGCCTCTTGTCTTCCATGTTGTTTAACTTGTTCTTATGCATTAGGTATCTAGTCATATCCATGCTCTCAATGGGGGAGAGGCTTGTTTCTAAGAGAAGGATGGGATAGGGTGTATTTCCTTTAATTTTGAGATTATAGGTTATAAATTCTTTTGTATTTGCTCTATCTTTCTCCAAGATTCACGAGAGATACTAGAGCCCCATACTTCACATCCATAGAGAATAACAGGTGTAACAAGAGTCTCAAAGAAGAGTTTCTTCTTATCCCAACTCCAAAGATTGGTTGATTTACAATAGTTTTCAAGCCCATAATAAGCTTTCCATCCCCCAATAATCCTTTTCTCAATGCTATAATTCCAATTGATATTGTGGTGAATAGCAATTCCAAGATATTTATATGAAGTCACTTCCTCCAAGTTGTTGTTTTCGTATACAAAGGTATCATAAGAGATCTTATTGGATTTAATAATCACGACCTTAGTCTTATCAGTATTAACAGTCATGCCCATATTGGTGCAAAAATCCTTGAGGATTCTTAGTTGGTTTTCAAGATCATGGGGACTCCTTGCCATAAGAACGATATCATTGGCATAAAGAAGAGGAATGATGACTATACCAGTGAGAGTAGGGGCAACACAACCTTCTTTTTCCAAGCATTCTTCTAACTTGTCAATGTATATGCCAAAAAGGGTAGGGGACAAGGGACAACCTTGTTTGACTCTGATATTACAGTTAATCTCTTTTGACCAACCCTCCGTGTTTTTAAACTTAGCAATAATGTTCTCATACATCATTATTGCAACATCCCTCAACTCGAGAGGCACTTTAATCTCTTCCAACCTATTCCAAAAAAAATTCCTAGGAACCATGTCAAAAGCTTTTTTAAAGTCAACAAAACAACAAAAAATATTGGTTTTGGTATTGTGGAACTCCTCTGCAATGATCCTAAAGGTAATAATATAGTCCACAGTTGAATGATATCTCCTAAACCTAGCCTGGCCTTTAGCTCCTTTACCATTACTCTCTAACCAAAGACTAATCTTCTTTTCCAAAATAATTCCATAAAACTTGGCTAAAATCGAGCTAATCATAATGGTCCTATAATTAGAGGGAATGTTTCTATCCCCATTTTTAAAAATAGGAACAATGAGGCTTTGCGTCCAGGGTTTAGGGAAGCCCTGCTTGACTGCTAAATTGAAGATCTTGTCTATGTGAGGGATAAGGATTGGCCCTCCGATTTTAAAAATTTCAGCTTGGTGGCCTTCAATGTCCTTAGCTTTCCCATTTGCGAGTCGCTTAACCTCGAACTCTATGTCATCTAAAGAAAAAACTTATTCCTTTGTAGGGACAATAGGAATTGTGTCCATGGCATTAGGGAAATCATAAAGACTTTTAAGGTAGAAATTCCAGTCCCTTAAGAGAATCCTATTATTTTCTTTAGTATTGTGTTTTAGAATTTGGCTCCGGAACTTCTTAGGATCCAACTTGTATAGTTGTGAAAGTTGCTCTTGCCTTTTATTGATATAATAACTTTTTTCCTTTTAATTAGGGCTTTGTACATATTGATCTTATCGAGTTTTAAGGGCTCATTAGAAGCATCCCTAATGGATTTCCTAGCAATTTTACATTCTTTATCATACCAAGGGTTGGTCGTTCTATTATTCTTTTTATAGGAAGAGAACTTGTTAATAGAAGTGGAAAGGGTAGTTGTAAAATTATGATAGAGTTCTTAAATGTTGTCCTTATAAGTTAGGAGGTTTAATTTACTATTTTAATCCTTTAATAAAATGTCAACTTTACTTTTGTCAAAGCACAAATTCCTTTAATTATCATAATTATCTTCAATGGTGCTCCTATGCATGGAAAATTTTAGAGTTAGGGTTAAAGGTTTATCATCAGAGTCAGGCTCATGGTCATTTAAAAGGTCAAAAGTTGTTATTTTGTTGGAAACGGGGATATCAGATATCACATAATCTATAACACTACTACCTAGCCCATGAATATAGGTCACCTGGTTGGAGTTTGGCCACTTCATTACTCCATTGCAAATTATTAGGTCTTGAGAGATACAGAGCTTGACCAACTCAGTACCAAACAAATTCTCAATTAGGTCTTCAGAGCTTCTTTTGTAGCTATTAGATAAAACAAGGACCTCATCTAGCCATATAGGATTATGGTTGGACTCATTACTTAAAAGAGTAGCTTGTTTAGTTGCAGTCCTAGCATTAAAGTCTCCTAGTAGGAGGATGTTACCTTCATTTTTCAAATTATAAACATCTTGTTCTAAATTATTATAGGGACAATTTTTATCTAGATTATTTTCCTTATAAAAAGTAGAATTGTGCAAAATAACAAATTGCTATATACATATTCTTAGCAATGGTGTCTGAAATATCTATCCAAATGTATTGATTAAGAGGGTCAATCTTATGAAGTTGAATGTGAGGAGAAATTCTCTTTCTAATATAACAAGCTATGCCTCCTATCCCTCTACGGTGGGATTTTTTGTTCCATGTCGACCACAAGACAAATCCTTCCATGCTAGGGACCTTAGACTCCTAATGCTCCCAAGTTTCAGCTAGACAGATAATATCAATATCACTCTAGATCCAACTTATCATAGGACCTTTGCGCCATGGAAAGCCACGACAATTCCAAAAAAGGATCCCGAGTGTCCCAAATTCCTATTTATTATTATCCTTCTGGTCTCTATCCCTAACAATAGATTTTCAATTTCTAATTATTGCCCATTTTCCTTCTTTCCTGACTTCTTTTACCTTTTGAACTTCCTTCCTTAATTCAGCTTGGTCTTCAGGAATGAGGTCTTCATTTACAAATATTCCTAATCGTTTTAATCTCGGAGATTTACTAAGTATGCTATATTTATGGTCATTACAACTTACTTTGACACAGATCAACCTATCTTTGTGATCAATTATTTTTCCTAGCCTCTTTGCTTCTATGAGGTAAGTTGTAGCAATTTGTGATTTATTTTTTAATTCTTCTTTTACTATTGCTAGAGTATCCTCCTATTGTTGTTCTTTTATACCAAAAATTATGAGATTCAAGGCTCTTTTGTTATGCCCATGGTCCAGTTCAATTAGCTTATTCATTTCCTCTTTGATGGGTTTGATATCCAATTTGTTTTCCATATTACTGAGGGTCAAATTTTTGGTTAGTTGTTATTCTAGCTCTTTAATCATATCTCTCAAGTTGTGGTTTTCTTCGACCTCTCCTTCTTGGGTTGATTGTTTATGTTTTTCCATTTCTTGAATTCTATCCTTCATTGTTTGCAATTCACTCTTGAACCCTAAGAATCTATCATCTATTTGAGTTTGAATGGTATCTTTAATTTTTTATCAATCATTGCCTCTATCTCTATTTGGAGTTTTACGTATCTTTCTTCACTCCTTTTTTCTAATGTTTCTAATTCTATTTGGATTTTGGCATCTCTCTCTTCTCTTTTTTTTTCTACTAATTCCATATAATCGTAAAGGATCTTTAGGGTGATTTTGAGGGTCCTTCCCTTGTTAGGATGAGGTTTTGGAATAGGTGGTGGAATGCTTATATTGAAAAGAAGAGAAAAAAAAATGTAACACATATTATTATGGATTCACTTTATCTCTCAAATCAACTTTTACTTATCAAACTTAAAATAAATAAAAAATAAAATATATTTAAATCTTTTTACATAAAATTAAAATTGAATCAAAGTAAAAAGTGGCTCACCTTATTATTATATTATAATATAATATAATAATATATGAAAATAAATAATAAAGAAAACATGATATAAAAAAATCTAAAGTAACTGAATAAGAGAAATTTTAGCATGATAAACACAATAAATCAAAAGAAATAAGGAATGAAAGTCAATGAAGAATAAAAGGGGGTGAAATGACCAAGGTGGTGAATGGTAGGTTTTCAATTTTGGCCAAGTTTGTAGCCGTCTTAGCGATTAAAATTATTAGGATATTTTTTTTATTTCGAGAGCTTCCCAAATGAACCGAGAGGAGTCATAGGGGTTGATGATACAATTTTAGTTTGGTCAAATCAAATAAGGTGTTAGATGGCTTTGGTGACCACGCTAGTGATGGAATTAATAGGGTTTTTGGGTAGAGGATTATAAGTAGAGGAAGAGAGGAGGTCAAGAAGTTTGGAATCATAGTCGGAGGTGTTCATAATAACTCAAACATTGCCTTTTTTGGGTTTGAGGATAATAATGTCACCGCACTCTCGGCTTTGTGAGTGGGAAGGTTGTGGATAATGGAGCTTATGGAGCAAATAATGTTTTCTACTCGGATAGGAGTTAGGGTAAAATTAAAACCTTTATCAAGAATTTCAAGGATGAGAGGGTCAAGTGTGAGCAAAGAGAGATTTATGACGGAGGTGCGCTCAACCTTATGTTTATGTGACGGATTAGGGTTGGGATTATAATGAGAAGTTATCGAAGATGAGGGGGTTTTATGAAAATTATAGTCCAAGGAGACGTATTAGGGTTGGGATTATAATCATAAGTTCTTGAACATGTGAGGGTTTTAAGCAAATTATAGTCCAAGGAGATTGATAGATTAGTGGAGTTAAACTGAGAAACCAAAGAGTTATTGTCATCAAGATTAGGGTAGTTGAATCAAGCACAATGCTTGGTATCCTTGTGGTGGATTGGTTCGCACTGCATTGAGTAAAAATCATTGTTTTTGTTTAGAGAATTAAGGGAGGTGTTGGTTAGATTAGGGAAGGAGATGTTAAGGTCTTAGACATGGTGAGAAAATGTTTATTTTCCATTACTAATTGGTAATCTATGCCAACAATATTTTCTTCTTAATTTTGGATAATTTGAAAATGTCAATTCTTCATTTTCTTCAATATTATTAAATATCATGAAATCTTTCTCCACTTTTTATTTTTTCCAACTTAATACTTTTACTGGGCTAACTTAATCTACTAATTTTTAACCTTTATTTATCTCAATCACCATGTTGAATCAATTATTTAATTCTATTCTTAATTCTTATTCAAACATCACTTACCTATCCATCTCTTTAAATACAAATTTAGTCATTATTTTCCTATACATGAGTTTTTTGGTGTCCTCAATGATGGATGGAGTGTCCACTCAAAACCTTAGACATTTGAAAACCATGTATATAGTGTTTATCGAGAAATATTCTC
This sequence comes from Picea sitchensis, assembly GCA_010110895.2. Taxonomy (NCBI): domain Eukaryota; kingdom Viridiplantae; phylum Streptophyta; class Pinopsida; order Pinales; family Pinaceae; genus Picea; species Picea sitchensis. Next base: position 32,935 of record SNQJ01S0145555.1, on the reverse strand, counting down.
TAACATTATATCTAACTTTGAAAACTTACATTCTCGCAAATTAATTTTATTTTTATTAAATTAAATTTTTTTTTATCATAATATTTTTTTTCTATCTTTTAAAATAATTTAATTAAAATAAATAAATTATTTTAATCATTTAAAAAAATTATATTAATAAAATTAAAATCATTGAAATTGTAATAAATTTTTTAAATAAATTATGTACTTCCAAAAAATAAATAAATTGCTTTACTTCACAACCTAAAAAAACTACTTGACCACAAAAAATAAAATTCCAAAAAGTTCAATCTTCCATTTAATGAACCATCAACAAATTTGGGATGAGGATATCATAAAGCTGGTACATCTATCCTTTATAAACAACTTGTTTAAGTGACATAAATTTTAAGAATATATTTATGAGTAATTTTAGTAAACTTATCTATGGTTTTATATATTAATTAAAAAACATGTTCACTCTTAGTTGTGTAAATGTACTAATGGGTTATGCTCGTTATTTTTGGTCATTTTTTATTTAATGGGATCATGGTTGTTATGTATTAATGGAAAAAAAAAGGATTTTTTAATGTGAGTGAAGAGGGTGGAGCATTTATCACCCACCCCCATTAGGCATTGGCACTATTATTAGGGAGTTCGGGGTTTTATTGGAGTTCATGTATTTTGTCTTGATTTGTAGGACTCATTTATTATTAGATGGTTGAGGGTGCTTGAGAAAGTTAAGGGTGCAAGAAGTTCCACTCCTCATTTGTTATTAAATGGTTGAGGGTGTATGAGAAAGTTAAGGGTGGAAGAAGTTCCACTCCCTTGCGTCCTTGTGTACCATGGATAATGTAGGAATATGTGATAGGTTGTGTTCATGTTAATAAAGAAAATATGAATGTTAATAAAGCAAATATGAATGTTTATTGTGTTATTTGTAGTGTCTATGTAGTTGAGTTATTTTTGATTGTGTGTTTAGTATAATTAGAGTTTTTATTATCTAAACATATTAGTGTAGGTAAAAGAAGCCTACAAATTGGACCAATTAGGAAGGTGATTTGCATTATTTTGTTATGATCTTTAATTTTTATAAGTGAATCACAAATAAGACATTTAGAAATGATCATATTTTATTTATCAAAATACCTATAAGGTAGGACAACACCTTACAATGATTTTTTTATGGAAGGAATTCACTCTTGTTCACTTACCTATTAAGGTAGGGCAACCTCTCAATGAGCTAAGTAGATCCTTAACCCTTAGAATTGAATCACAAGTAAGATATTTAGAAATGCTCACGCATTGTTTATCAAGATACCCTTAAGGTAGGGAAAAACCTTACCATGATTATTTTATGGAAGGAATTTACATTCACTTGCCTCTTAAGATAGGGTGAGGTCTCAATGAGCTAAGCTCCAACACAAAATATTCCAATACATTCTCCATGAGGGGGACCCCTTCCTTATTTGTAGATATCTTTAAAATCCTAATAATATCCACCTCCTAACTATCTAGTGGACCTACTATAATGAGATCACATTACATTTATTTGTGAAGATATTTAGGCTGATGATCGATTGTGAAAACATCATATGTACGTTATTTTATTTTTGCATTAATCTATTTCCTCAAGTGGTTGCATTGGCTAGGGCCATGGATTGTTTCCCTCTAAGAGGGTTTGAACCACACAATACATTAGTGTAATATTTTTTATTTGTTTATGTGAGAAGCCGCCTTAATCTATTTGACTCAAGTGTGGATATACCCTATTTATCTAACATGGTATCAAAGTGTGTATGGTATCAGTATTGGTTCTAGACCTGTCACTTGGGCTTGTAAGAAGCAATGTTCCCTTACTTTTTCTTCAAGATAAGATGAGTGTTCAAATTAGTGCAAGTCAAGAAACTCTTTGGCTTTGGTAGATCCTTTCAAAGTTTGGATTCCAATAGTAGTATCTAATCACACTTTGGTGTGTCAATCAGAGTGCCATTTAGCTCACCAAATATCCAATTCAACATTAGCACAACAAACACATTGAGCTACAATTCGCTTCATTAGAAATATCCTTTAATCTTGTGTACTTGAAGCGATCTATGTCCTTACAGATGATCAAGTGAAAACACTTTACAAAGTCTCTTATAGAAGTAAAGTTTTCAATTTCAGTCTGGCCCAGTCGATGGAGCGACAGGTTGGGATGGAATTGCTTGAGGAAAAACAATCTTTGGGAAGGGAGGACTGTAATGTCCCCATTCTCAAATCCCTCTGCTCCATAGTCAGAGGCAACCTTGTGAGTTTATGTCAGCCTGGCCAGAGGAGTAAAGTGAGGTTAACAATGAGATCGATCAATTTGGAGGAGTTATATGGACCCTAGACTAGTACATTCACCACATTTTATCATCAAGATCATTTCCTGATGGGCTTCTCTTAGTTTTGTGGCTTTCCGACGATTTTTGTAATTTTGGTTATTATTGGGCATAATCTGATTAAATACGATAAATGTGTTATTGAGACCATATTATCTAAATGGATACATGAGTGTAATATCTCGTTGGAACTAGAACAAAAAGATATAAAGGTTGGAATGTTAAGAAATGGATTTCCGACATCCAAGAATGTCTTAGGAGCCAATTAAATACTTTTCGGTATTAAAAGGGGGTTTAAAAAGGGTTATAAAGTGAATTTAATCTTCATGTGGATTTGGTTAAAGAGAGGAAATATCTAGAATGGGCTTGGAGAAGTAGAAAGGAAGAGTAGCACTTCACCTTTCCTCATTATGATTTGATCTCTTGTATTGGAGTTCTCTTTGAGCTAAGGTTTTTGTTGGGGTTTTAGAAAAACCCTTCCATTGTTGGTTTGGTTTTGGTGGTGCAACATCCACCCTAGATATACAAGAGGGGGATCCATCTAGGATTTCCATTGGAGCTTCAATTTGTTTTTGTTTTTTTCAATTGGAGGTATATTTCCTTGCACACGAGATTTGTGGAACTTACCAGAGGAGGTTGATATCATATTTTTCAGGTACCAAGAGGGTTTGGGGAAAGAGTGATAGGATATATCCTCATTGGTTGAACATGAGGGTCCTACGAGGCCCCACTTTTCACCCAACCTCATCCCGCAAGGACCTTTGCAAACTGAAGTTGTCGAGATACTTGGGCATGGGCGATGAGATCGTTGTTGTCAGTGTTGGAGAATATTGACATCATCTCCAGTGAGGGTTTCAGGCTTAGATAGCCCAAGCAGTAATTCGACACCATCTTTTGATGATACATTGGAATTCAACCATTTTTTATTGAGTTCTTTAGTGTTTTTCTGATGTATGGAAACTGTTGTAGAAACCACTAGATACTTCACAGGAGACATTTATAATAAAAAAGATACCATAATAAAGAGATCTTGTATTTAATTCATATTAAAGATACCATGATTTCTCCTTTTATTTTCTATGCATTAAATGCATGCAATATGTTTGATTAAATGCCTATAAGAAGATTACATGCAAGATATTTTTTAAGGTTGCTAACCAGATTACAGTTAAAGAGTATGGGACAACAAACTATATGTAAGAGGTTGTAAGCAACTACACCAGTATTAATGCAAAGTGTTTGAAAAAATCATATAAAGAAAACCAACATTCTGTAAAACAAACATAATATTCAATCTTAGCCTTGTTTGGGGACATTACGGAAAATCCCTCTCGTTACAGAGATTGGGATAACCATCCTTTTCATCTTAACACCACAATTGGAAGGCACCTTCGATGCAACTAAATTCCAATATTTCAATGATTCATCAAAAGTTTGTAATAAAATCCTGCATGTTTATTGTTGTAATATTATCCTTAAAAATAATTTTGTTCAGTGGTCGTGTCAGTTGATGGAGGATTCCTTAAGGCCTTCCTTCTGACAAACCTTATCTCTTCGACATGAACACATTATCTGGGGATGAGGTTAGAGACTTTGTAGTGCTATGGAATTTTCATAGCTTAATGACATATTTCCTTGTTGTTAATCATGTGGATACATCAATGCCTCTTTGTTGACAAATATTGCAGGTGAATCGACATCAACAAATTTGTTTGTACCTGTCAAGATGAACTATCATCAAATGTGAGTTGATTCATGTTGGTTAACAACATACCTTAATGGTCGGTAATCCAATGTTTTCTCTTCATGTTCAACATCAACACCTTTATTCACATGATGAGAATTGTTCCATGGGTATGGGTAACAGTTGATGACTATATGATATCAACAATAATTTGTAGAATTCGTTTTCTCAGGTTTCAATTTAGCATATTTAGATCCATTTTTATTTCAGAAGCCTCTATGTTTTCAGTTTCTATATTAACAACAAATTTTGGACTTGACATAACTCATTTCAATGATAAACTTCAAGAAATAGTTTAAATAATAAAGTCTTCAATAGTTACAGGCAATCTGATCCCTATTGCGTAGCCCTATAACCATTAATTTTTGTAGTTACAGGATCACTGTATTAGTTATAGGATGACCTGTGAATTGTCAAAATGAAGACTGGTCATCATCTACAATAGTAATAATTCACTCATTTGCATGCAAGTATCTCAAAACAACAACAACACTTCCATATGTGCATCAGTGTTTTAGATAGTTCAACAAAAAGCATCCAATGATCCTACAGGTTCAATATAAACTACAACAGATCCAACTTATGTCCTAGCATGCATATTAAGGTCAAATCAAGCTAAACCTTAGGTAACAGTTTGGTTTTTAATTCTTAATTTTTAATTATGGGCTTGTTGCCTCAAATACATGTCAATGTACCTACTCTTAATATTGAGACTGAGAATAACAATGAAGGCCTAAGCTCTCATGGAGCTGAGGGCTTCACTATTGAAAAGAAAACCCCTAAGAAGATGCACTTAAGAAAAAATGTTGATTTGGTGTCCCTTTAACACCTACAACTCCTAGCCCTGCTATACCACTAAACCCTACCTTTGTTACATCAACTCCTATTATTCCTATTGTGCCCACTAGTCCCATCAAAGTTACAAAGAGAGTTACCCGAAGTATGGTCAATAAGAAACCCCAAACGTCGAAACCCAACCCTCCAAGATCAATGAAAAATCCAATTCAATCAGACCTAGAGCCTCTGGCCACTGAACAAAGTCATGTCCAACAACATGTATCCCCCATTCCTGTGATCAAAAAGTCTAAAAATAAACCCTCTGAGTATGAAATCCCTGAATGTTCATCCTCGCCCCCATTTGTTCATCACGATGTTAATAATACGAATGATTATTAAGAGCCTCCTTTATTTCGTGGTGATAGATCCATCTCTTCGAGGCTTGAGAGAAAGGATTGAAGAATTGACATCCTCAAAGCTGAAGTCGAGGACCTCAAAGTATTATACAAGAATAATGAAAGTGGGAATGCAACTCTAAAGGACAGGTGTGCTCAATTACAAAGACAATTTGACGACTTAAGTATAAATAGGGATAAACTATAGAGGCTTGTCAAAAGGAAGCACAACTAGATCGAGTCTTTAGTTTCACAAAACCAGAGTTTAGAAAAGAAACTCAATGCAACTAAAGAGAAGAAGGCACCCAAGGTGAATATATCCATTAGTACTTGATCAGTTACAGGGCTATGAATTTATCAATTTTGAGGACTCTATATAAGGACACCATCCAAATCTAAGTTTGTGTGACACACAAAATCTCACGAATGGGGGAGATGTTGGGATCCCAAATTAATGCCAATTGACCCTTTTTTCCCTTTCAAGACAACTTTTTCCATTATAAGAAATCACTCTTCCATCACATTTTTCTTAAATTGGTCATCCAAAGCTGATAAGGTAAATATGATGAACTATTATGAGTTTTTCCATAGTCTTTGATTAATTAGAGGATTAAAATAAAATTATTGCTAATGACGGTTATGAAGCCAGGTCCTGTAACCACAACAAAGTAGTCATGTAACCCGAGTTGGTGTTTGTCATGTATTCAGGCCTCTAGAAGAAAATGAAACAAATGGGTTTTATCCCCAAAACCCTTGACATGCTCTCAAGCTCTTAACATTGGTTCTAGAAGGAACAAGGAAAGTGCCAGTTAATAGGCAAGTTTATGTTCAACCATCCCCATATTGGAACATCAACAACAAAATTGGTTCGAGAACACGAGTTGAAGATATTTTCATGAATTTCATGTCATGAGAATATCTTCCAAGGATTTCTAAGAGCTAACTTAATGTGTCAAAAGATTAATCAAGTTAATCATTGTGATCTTTTCATATATTCAATGATCTTGATGCGTCGAGACAGGGATCCATTCGGATTGACTTGTATGTATTCATTGTATAAATTTATGTAGAGTATTGTAGGGAACATGTTTAATTTTTGTATGTTTTGAATAGGGATGATTTTAAGGATGGAAATTTATTTTAAAATGTAGAAACCTTGGCGAATCTTTCTAATTCTTCATATGCCAACTATAAATGTTTGGCGATATTTTTGTAAAAATATTCAAATTTATAAAGATTTAATATAGTTTTTAAAAATTTTTGGCTATTTTTAAGGTAAAATAATTTTGTCCTATAGAATTTGGGCAAATCATTTTTAAAATCGCGAATCTCATTTTTGGAAAAACCTTGGAAAATTAGCCCATGAGTGAAATTTAGCCCCTAAAATCATCCATGGTTTTGAATGTAAGATTGTACCATAGTTGAGAACATGTATATAATGCAGTTGTCGAACTTGTAGATCGTTGCTATGTATTGAAATTGCGTGTAAATCAATAAAATAATGGTGTTCTGAGAAGTTCTATGTCTCAAATTAATCTTCATTCTGTAGATATTTAACATAACAACTTGTCAAATGGAAAGGACCCACCACGTTAGGTTGTTGTTGTCTGTATTGTTAGTGTAAGTGTGCATTAGTTGTTGTAGAGATAAATTGTATGTGTGTTAATCATTATAGAAGTAAATTTCAGTTCAATTTTGTTTATAATTTTAGTTTTCTTTATTCTTTTAGCTCATAATTACCTTTATCAAAGAATAATCTCATTTTTGTGCTTTAATTTGAGACAAAGGCATATGATCATGTGATCCGGATTATTTTCGGCATGAAATGAGAGCGGAGATATAATAAAGAAATGCACAGAGATATTGCAGATATTCAATAATATAACAGAAATGTATCAGAGATGCAACCACGAACACAGATATACAATAATACACGATTTCTATTAATCAAAGAAATGTACAGAGACTGTAAAAATACAGAGTGAAAGACTCGTTAGAATGGTGGCAACTTATCTCTGAGAAGAGATGTGATGGGTACTCACATTCGCAATAAGATGATTACAATGAGGCTCTGAAGGCCTTTTTAGAATAAGAGGGAATGCCAAAATTCCTCGACATCCAAAAACCTAACCCTAGGAGATGAAGTGCCAACAGTCATGTGGGCTCCGTTTGGGTAAGTGAGTACATCAACTTCCCGGGGTTGTAACTTTTGCATACGATCTCTGTTTTAGGCATGTGATAACTCGTTGGAAAGGTATTGTCAAGGAGATTCATTTTGGGGGCTCAATTATGCCTTTGTCTATCATTGAGAACCCCAATCTCGAAAAACCTTCATTTAGGCCCTCAAAATGGCCCTGGAAGTTAAAACCTGCTAAAAATAGTAAATTGCCAAAATTGGCAGAAAACTATTTTGAGCCAGTCGAAAAAGGTGGGTGGCCACCGATATCCACCTGGATCAATCCTCCCTCCTTAGGAAGCAATGATATCCATTGTGTTGAGTTCTCAGGGGAGAGGGAAAAATGTTTGTTGAATCTGCATCTTGGTGGGCTGCTTATCTTGCTGGAGACGTCGCGATGCTTAGTTTGTGGAAATCTGTCATGAACCTGTTGGGGTTGAGGCTATTCAACAAGTCGAGATTCATGAGAGGACTATGTGCAGAAGGAATCTTTGTGCTTTGCAGCAACCTTGTCGACCTCCTTCTGTTGGATAGAAGGTACGGGGAGCGAGGTTGTAGTGGTTGTAGTGTCCTTCTGTTCCCCTTTTGAATAGAGTGTGAAGAAGCTGAATTTTGCAGTATGAGATACTACCTTGTGACACTTTTCAGGTGGAACAATAGTTGGAACTACCTCTGGTATTCTGTAGAGATGACCCCCAAAAGTAACAATGAAACTACGGGGTCGAGACTCATAAACAGCATGGCGTCTCCACATATATGGTTGGCCCAAGAGAACATCACAGACATCCAGTGGGGAAACATCACATAATACCTCATCCTTGAAGGGTTGGATGCCGTATGAAAATCGACATTGTTGGCTGACACGGAGATCTTGTCCTTGGCGAAGCCACCCGATGTTGTATGGTTGTGGGTGTGGTGTTGTCGACAATCCCAACTGTTTGATGACCTCTGCTGAGATGAGGTTCTTCTGGATTCTGCTATCAACAATAAAATGCAGTGGGGTCCCCTTCACCCACATCTGTGAATGAAAAATGTGCTCCCCCTCTTCAGGATTGTTGGTTCTTCTGGTTGAATTGTTGTGGTCGCGAAAATAACAATGGGGTCCGCGTCGATGATATGTCCTTTACCATTATTTCCATAATCTGATTCTGAATCAGTGTTTGGCTCTTTGTCTTTGATCTCAACCACCAATGATTGTTTTGAGCAACATTCATCGGTGTTGTTCCAGGGGCTTTTGTGGAAATCGCACCATTTTCCAGTGTCCTTGTTTGTTTTCCTGTGACCCTTCTTTTCCTGTGTCTTGGACTAGTTTTCGGGAGACTATTTGTTAGGGCCATCTTTGTCATACATCTTTGTGATGAGATGTCTAGAAAATCCATTTCAGTCTGGATGTATCTGTGTAGAGCCCCATGGTATTTTAGA
>SNQJ01S0145555.1:0-16813 GCA_010110895.2 Picea sitchensis | reverse complement strand
CGTCCATATCTGCTCGTCACTTATCTTAATGCACATTCATACCCCAGCTTAAAGCCGACATCTCTTCCTCACATCAGACGGTCGTTATAGACCGTGAGATTCCCCGAAGAAATCTCGTTCGTTCATCGGGACTTAGCCACATGCTAACGTCTCGACATTATGGATCGGGATTTATCAAGGCGAAGGCCCGAGTTCTTGTCAATGGAACTCCCAAATCCCTGATCCCCAATTTCCCGATGTGGCTAATCTTTCGACACATAGCCTCCGTAGATTTGGTCAGTCCAAATCTGTCCCAGGATTTCCACCATGGAAAGTCCTGATCTCTCGTCATCAGGATTCTCGATTCCCGATTTCCCGAAATGGGTAATCTTACGACACGTGGCCTCCGTCAATCAGACGACTCAGATCTATCACGGGGATTTCACCATGGAAAATCCCGATCCCTCATCACCAAGACTCCCGATATCGTGATTCCTGATTTCCCGAAATGGGTAATCTTACAACAGGTGGCCTCCATCAATCAGACGACTCAGATCTATCACGGGGTTTTCACCATGTAAAATACCGATCCCTCGTCACCAGGACTCCCGATCTCGGGATTCCCGATCTCTCGAAACGGGAGATCTCATGACACGTGGCCTCCTTAAATCGGACGGTCTAGGTCTATTTCAGGCTTTCGCCCCTATTCACTAGGGTTTTAACCCTCGAGTAACTCTTGACAGATCCAACGACTGTCGGGTTTTCCAGCCGATATCTGATGGCTCAGGTTGGCTCCTACCCGTGCATTCTTCCACAACTCCCTGGACGTGGAAAACTCAATGGTCCAGATACTCTCATGGACCTTGGAGATCTATGATCTCGAATTCTTCGCTACCCACGAAGACATAGAAAACAAAGGGGTAAGGCATTTAACACCTTACTTTCTCCTACCAATCTAATGGTCGGATGTGACCGCAGATTTCCCGACAGAATCTCATCCATCGATCAACACCTATCAGGGATAAGGTACTTAACCTTCCATCTTTTTCCTCAGATCTGACGGTCGTGGGTGACCACAGATCTCCCGACGGGTTATCGTCCGTCGATTTGATACTTCATCCTTATGCTACCATATCGAGTTTTCAAGAGGATCGTTCCTCCTCGTGCAGGGTTACTAAGGCCTTACGCCTTCACATTCTCTTTCCCAGTTCTTGATGGGCTTTTCAAGGAGGGTATCTCTATAGGGAGGTTCTTACCTAGGGTACTATCTGAGGCATATAAGGGTACCTTTCTCCCATGAATCAGACATGCGGTATGAATTAGTTCAGTAAGCATATAAATAGCGATTTATGAAGACATAATCCATCCGTAGTCTTTCCATAAACATGCATCTACCCGTATTGATCAAAACACCATAAAGACATTCTTACAATGAAATCATTCACAGTTTCACAGCTTATGGGCATAATTATCAGAATAAACATATATATTTCAAGATGCCAGAGGCAAAACACTTATCATAAATAACACCAGGGGGTTAAGAAACTGCTGAGAGGGGTGCTCCTTTCCACCCAACCATAGGCTCAGCGACTCCCAGCGGATTTACCACTAGCCACCCCCGAGCTGAGACCACGATGCTATGAGACTGCGTCTCTGGTTGCCAGTGACCAGGAGCGAAGGTTACTCTCCTTCCTCTCTGATATCACTCCCTCTGCGTATTTCCAGAGTTCTCCTCTTCCCCTCGTGTCTTCCCCCAATCGCTTCTACCCCACGCCTTATCCTCTTGCGAGGTTGTGTGTGGCGCGGTTTCCCTCGCACTGGTCAGTCATGATGGCTCTATGGATAGGCGGTTCACCTCCCCATCNCACCTCTAAAGGAAGAACAACAAGGGGGCTCCAGAATGAAACCTCAGTTGTATATCTAGGCAGGTGGATTCTAGTCGTCCATATCTGCTCGTCACTTATCTTAATGCGTATTCACGCCCTAGCTTAAAGCCGACATCTCTTCCTCACATCGGACGGTCGTTACAAACCCTGAGATTCCCTGAAGAAATCTCATTCGTTCATCGGGACTTAGCCACATGCTAATGTCTCGACATTATGGATCAGGATTTATCAAGGCAAAGGCCCGAGTTCTTGTCAACGGAACTCCCGAATCCCCGATCCCCGATTTCCCGATGTGGCTAATATTTCGACACGTAGCCTCCGTAGATTTGGTCGGTCCAGATATGTCCCGGGATTTCCACCATGGAAAGTCTCGATCTCTCATCATCAGGATTCCCAATTTCGCGATTCCTTATTTCCCGAAATGGGTAATCTTACGACACGTGGCCTCCATCAATTGGACGGCTCAGATCTATCACGGGGTTTTCACCATGAAAAATCTCGATCCCTCGTCACCAAGACTCCTGATCTCGTAATTCCTGATTTCCCGAAATAGGTAATCTTACGACACGTGGCCTCTGTCAATCGAACGACTCAGATCTATCATGGGGTTTTCACCATGGAAAATCTCGATCGCTTGTCACCAGGACTCCCGATCTTGCGGTTCTCGATTTCCCGAAACGAGAGATCTCATGACACGTGGTCTCCTTAAATCAGACGGTCTAGTTCTATTTCGGGCTTTCGCCCCTATTCACTGGGGTTTTAACCCTGGGGTAACTCCTGACAGATCCAACGGCTGTCGGGTTTTCCATCCGAGATCTGATGGTTCAGATTGGCTCCTACCCATGCATTCTTCCATGACTCCCTGGACGTGGAAAACGCAATGGTCCAGATACTCTCATCGACCTTGGAGATCTATGATCCCGAATTCTTCGCTGCCCACGAAGACACCGAAAACAAAGGGGTAAGGCATTTAACACCTTACTTTATCCTACCAATCTAACGGTCAGATGTGACCACAGATTTCCCGACAGAATCTCATCCATCGATCAACACCTATCAGGGATAAGGTACTTAACCTTCCATCTTTTTCCTCCGATCTGACGGTCGTGGGTGACCACAGATCTCCCGACGGGTTATCGTCCGTCGATTCGATACTTCATCCTTATGCTGCCATCTCAGGTTTTCAAGAGGATCGTTCCTCCTCGTGCAGGGTTACTAAGTCCTTACGCCTTCACATTCTCTTTCCCAGTTCTTGATGGGCTTTTCAAGGAGGGTATCTCTATAGGGAGGTTCTTACCTAGGGTACTATCTGAGGCATATAAGGGTACCTTTCTCCCACGAATCAGACATGCGGTATGAATTACGTCAGTAAGCATATAAATAGCGATTTATGAAGACATAATCCATCCATAGTCTTTCCATTATAAACATGCATCTACCCGTATTGATCAAAACACCATACAAACATTCTTACAATGAAATCATTCACAGTTTCACAGCTTATGGGCATAATTATCAGAATAAATATATATATTTCAAGATGCCAGAAGAAAAAACACTTATCAGAAATAACACTAGGGGGTTAAGCAACTGCTGAGAGGGGTGCTCAACGACTCCCAATAGATTTACCACTAGCCACCCCCGAGCTTAGACCACGATGCTTTGAGACTACGTCTCTAGTTTCCAGTGACCAGGAGCGAAGGTTACTCTCCTTCCTCTCTGCTATCACTCCCTATGCGTAATGCCAAAGTTCTCTTCCCCTCATGTCTGCCCCAATCGCTTCTACCCCACGCCTTATCCTCTTGCAAGGTTGTGTGTGGCGCGATTTCCCTCGCACTGGTCAGTCATGATGGCTCTACGGATAGGCGGTTCACCTCCCCATCCCTCATTAATTCCTGAGGAGCCATCATCCTGCCAGCCTGCGAGACATTTAATTCGGGGCCAGCAAGCCGCTTTTGGTTCTCCGGGCCAGTGAAGTCCAAATACGGTATTAATTCTCGATGGAAGTTAACGCCACCTTTCCAGGTGCCTTCCACAACCATCGTGGTCTCTTTTTCTGCACATCCCCTCTCAGCAGTTCTGCAATTATAAATTCATAATGTTATTCACATTTATTGACCTTTTCCATAAGGTCCATTCACATCACATATTCACATTCATGAGTTTGCCACAGTTCTGGCCAGTCTAGTTATTTTTACAAATTGGGGGAAACAGGGTGTTACACAAGAGTTGTGGCTCTAAAACTTCTTAGTACTCTCATTGCTTCTTGAGAGATAATTAAATACAAAAAACTTACTAATGATAAGACTCAACTCATTGCTTATCGAGATATAATTAAATACACAAAACTTATTAATAATAGGACTCAACTCTTCTAGAGTTTTCTTCAATTAACTAGAACTTAGTCTGTTCTTCAACTTTCTAAACTTAGAACTATAAAAAATTAACTAACTCTCGAAAAATATGTAACCTAAAAATAAGTAACCTAAGTAATTATCATATTCCAACATAGACATATTTGCACTAATATATTTACTATACAAATAAGCTATCTCATTGTATTCACATCACTATCTAATCTCTGAATACGCCCAAGTTGAGAATAAAAATATGGCATATGGATATTGTCTTGTCGCCTATGATATGCACCTTATTATATAAACTTCTATATTATTTTTGGAGAACTAAGGAGAACAAGATGGGTTGCAGGGCAGCAAGTCCCTGCCTTTAGGGTAGTGGTGTCATTGCTTGTAGTTTCATTGACTGGTTTGTAGTTTCTTTGACTGGTTTTTCATTAGATATAAGCCGCATGTAACATGTTTGGACACACTTAGTTAATGGTTTGTAGTTTCTTTGACTGGTTTTCCATTATATATAAGCCACATGTAACATTTTTGGACACATTTAGTTATTAGTTTCATTGCACAACTGTGGTGTCATTGCTTATAGTTTCATTGACTGGTTTGTATTTTCATTGACTAGTTTTCCATTAGATATAAGCCACATGTAACATGTTTGGACACATTTAGTTAGATCTATGTAAAAAAATCTATCCTTGTTCCCACACTAGGAAATACTTGTTCCATGCAAGAGCTAACAGTGACTGACACAATCACAACACACACTGGATCCGGTCAATCTTCTTTGAAGACTGATACACTGGTTCCAAAGTAGTGAGCATTCTCTCATTCTTCACAACTTTAACGTTCAGGAACCAAGCCACTTCAACAAGCACTAAGCACTCTAAGATGAAGTATTAAATGTTGTTGCAAAGTGCATAAATACAATTAGATATAAAATGCCCTCAAATTTAATAATCTCTATATTTTGTCTGCCATATTTATGATTCTGCTACAACATGCTTAACCCTTGCCATCAAACTGCACGGCTTCCCAAAACCATACGATAATGAGTATTTTTAGCAATGGATCTCGTTAAAACAAGGAGGCATATAACAAGCATGCACACAATTGAAAACTCTACCTGTACCATGCACGGAAAATCTCCATTAGGTCAATTTGATGAACAATGCTCACACATAACCCTATGAACAAACCATAGTTCAAAAAATAGTGTTAAAACATAGAGGCATACAACAAGCATGCACGCGATGGAAAACTATGCCCGTACCGTGCACGGAAATCTCTATTAGGTCAATTTCATGAAGAATGCTCACACATAACCCTATGAAGAAACCATAGCTCAAAAATTTATAATGGACATGCAGTAAGGATTAGTGAGTGAACTTGTCTACTACATAACTATCATTGATTCATAAGATAAGTATAAATAATAAATCCATTGTATAGAAACTCATGTCACTTTGAAAAACATAACCTCCAAAATATGTTGCTCCTTAAACACTCTGACCAAAATCTACAACTATGTTTTCAGTGCTTTCTATTTCCGCTTCTCCGCTAGGTGCGTGTTCCCGCACTGATAGGAATCCCATATTTCCTTTGCATTTACAAATGATAGATTTTGTGCTGGAGACCGAGGGGATAATCGCCCTCTCCGAGAACGGATGTGAACAGAGCACAACACGTTGCCCTCATGAGACTGTTATGCTTGAATAGACTAATTCTCCTCTTCCTCACCCTGTACCTTTAGTCTCGCTTGGATAATGAACCCATCAACAAGTCATTCTGGGGCTTTCTAGAGAAGTTTCTTCTGATATTGTGGTTAAGCTTTATAGGGTTCTCCACAATCTCACARTGARAAATGAGTCTATTATGCAATAATTATTGAAACATGGTCTTGACTGTACAATTTGGTATATGCCAACAASTACTATGCCATATTTGTATGGCTTCCCCAATAGCATACATTACACCTAATGTCATTCCTGCAGAGATTAGAGTTGGTCGCTCCCACATTCCTGCAAAAGAGCCTTGCTGCAAATGATTTGTATGCACGTGCCCCAATGACATTGATAATATCAAAGTGCTTATGCCACAAATACGATTAATTGATTGTCACTGTTAGAAGTTAGAATAAACTCTAAATAAATAATAATAAATAATGTTTATTTATTTATAACCATTGTCCAAGTGTTAGTGTCAAAGTGACATATGGACTCTCATGCAAAGAACCAAGTTATGGAATGGTAATGAATCCTTCAGTATGGTTGCTACAAAGCATTAAACCTTAGACACTTCGTGGGCAAAGAGATATGCATGCAATGAATCCTTTAGTCGCACTGCTACAAAGCATTAAACTTTGGACGCTACGTGGCCAATGCAAGTCATTGTGTAGGCTCCATTCACAAGGATATTCAATAGAATCTGAAATTTTGACAGCCAATGCTTCTGGCTCTGCAAGCGTCCTCGAAATATCCTCTTTAAGCTTGGCTGCCAATTCAAAAAAAACACACACAATCAAATCATTGTATGCAATTCATAAAACGCACACACAATCAATCATTGTATGAGGTAGGAAGAAAGAAACAAAAGAACTATGAAAGGGAATGAGATAAAGGAATGACATATCACTTGAAAATAATGGAGTAAGAGGGAGTTCTAAGAGTCAGTTCGTATTTGAACTCTACTTCACTGTGTATAGAATCTAGTTGTCTGTGGTTTGCATGTAATCAACTAAATAGAGTCTTTTCCTATTTAATAATGTAATCGGTCTTCATTGATGAATATATTAGTGAGCGTAGCCTCACCTCTAGCTCTCTAAGGCGAGATCCAAGAGCAAGATCTCAAATTTGTTTTTTAAAATTGCCAACGCCCCCCTATAAAGTGTTAGAGAGCGCTAATGCTCTCACACTTACGAAATTGGCAAATCCGGATTGCCCGCGCTCCCTTTGCATGCGTTTAAGAGCGCGCATGCACCGCCGCTCCCCCTTCCACACGCAGACTGTGAATTCCGCCCAGCGCGCCCCGTGCCATATTAATGGAGTGCTAGCGCTCCCCTTCGCCAGATCGAGGAGCGCTGACCGTCTTTTTTTAGCTGTGGGAAGCGTAGTGATCTATACAACCTGCGAGCTCAATACTGAGGTAAATCGTGACCTGCACTCTATTCTACTCACAAATACTCGCAAAGGTGTCTATTCTACTCGCTACAGTTCGATCTGTGTGTAAAGGGGCAACGCACTTCTTATCTCACGATCTATCATTTTTTTTATTCGCTGAATCGAACATGGTCGCGTGAGTTTGGGCATTGGAGCGTGAGCACTTTGCATGGTTATAGTTTGAGTTTTAGGAACATTTGAATAAGCGTGAGGTATAAAGTTTTTTTTTATTAAAATGGAGTTTTATTATGATAATTATTAAAGATCATAAAGGTGGATATAACTGTAGTGAGGTGGATATTTAAAGGTGGATATAAGTGTGTTTTAAAAAAAAGAAAAGTTTCTTTTTAAGAAATTTAAATTCTAATTATTAAAGATCATAAAGGTGGATATAACTGTAGTGAGGTGGATATTTAAAGGTAGATATAAGTGTGTGTTAAAAAAGAGGAAAGTTTTTTTTTAAGAAATTTAAATTATTTTTTATATACATGAGTGTGAGATTTTTTATATATAAGCTTATAAATGAGCATGAGTTTTTTATGCATAGATTGGTGTTAAGGGTTCTTTTAAAAATTTCTTATATTTCCTTTAAGCTAAGAGCTTGGGCAGACTTATTGGTGGATTTGAAGGTAGAGCGACGGATTGCTCAACACTCGACCAAAGTTGCATATTTTTGGTGATTCACTTGCAAAGAATATCTTACGGCGATGGCGAATCCTTTGGCGGGGACCCATCTCAACGAAGCCAACAAGTTAGATGGCTCGAATTTCATTAACCTGAAATTCAAGATGTAGACACTCATGGAAGGCTATGGTGTTTGGAACATTGTGAAGGGAACTGAAGTGAAACCTAATGCGACTGCAGGTGTGACAACAGCACAGATCCAAGATTGGGAGAAGCGCAAAAACAAGGCAAAGGCATTGTTGCACATGTATGTTAAAGATAACATAATTTCACATATTAGAGAAACTACAACTTCTACTGCAACGTAGACAACGCTTAAATCATTGTATGAAACTAGCAACACAAATCACATTTTGTTCCTGAAAACTAAATTGCTAGGCATTAAGATGGATGGAAATGAATATGTTAGTTCATTTTTGGGTCTTATTAAAGAGGTGAAAGACAAGCTAGTAAATATAGGGGAAATTGTTTCCAACACTAATCCGGTCAATATTACCTTAAATGGTATGCTAGAAGATTATCATATGTTCATAACAAGTCTCGTAGCAAGGGAGAAACCTTTGATGTTTGAAGAACTGACAGGTATTTTGTGGCAAGAGGAAGAGAGGCGCAGGAATATGAAGCCTCACAATATAGATTTGGCACTGTGGTCAAATAAGAGATCCTCGAGAGGGAGATCAGGAGAAAGAGGCAGAGGAGGCAATTCATCGCAGAGAGGCAGTTCATGGCAGGGAGACAGTTCATCACAGAGAGGCAGTTCATGGCAGAGAGGTAGTTCATCGCAGAGAAGACAATCTCCAAGACCGAATCAAGGTATTCAATCTAACATGACTGAATCAAAGAGTTGTTTTTATTGTGGTAGACCTGGACATATTGTTAAAGACTATCATAAGAAGAAAAATGATGAGGCTAGGAACAAACCGAGAACACATTCAGGTCATTATGCCGAAAAATCGTCAAATCATTATCTCAGATTATTTATTGCTAGTGATGATATTGATGAACCCCCAAATTTTGATTCACAGAATCTTAGGTTGTTTGTGTCTAACACTACTTTATTTACTGAAACAGATGATTCTGATGACTGGTTTGTGGATTCTGGAGCATAAGTACATATGACATGCAATAAGATATGGTATACTAATTTTAAAGAAACACATAATGGAGCTAGCATATATCTTGGTGATGACCACGCTCATCAGATCAAGGGATATGGAGACATTCCTGTGACATTGTTGAATGGTACAGTTCGTCACATTCGCAATGTTGTTTATGTGTCAGGAATAAAGAAAAAATTGATCTCTATGTCCACCATTACAGATCAGGACTTGAAAGTTGAGTTCTTCAAGAATTATTGCATAGTGAAGGATCTGTTGGACCATTTCAAAACTATTACAATAGGAGTCAGAGAAGGAGTTCTATACAAACTTTATGTTACCAGCAAAGCACATCACGCACTGACTTTTGCAACTATGCCAAAAGAGATTCTTTGGGATCAAAGGTATGGACATATCAATCATCCTGATTTATTGTTATTACAAAAAAAGAATATGGTTGAAGGACTTCCCATGTTAAAGAATGAGAATGTTGCATGTGATGGATGTGCATTAGGAAAGATGCACAGAGATGAATTCCCCTCTAATCTTGACAGAGAAAATAGAGATGTGTTAGATCTTGTGCATACTAATGTTTGCGGGCCTATGTAGACTAGGTCTTTAGGAGGTGCATTTTACTTTATGTTATTTATTGATTATTGCACGAGATACACATGGGTTTACTTCCTTAGAAGAAAAAGTGATGTCTTCGAGTCCTTTAAGGAATTCAGAACCATGGTAGAAATGCAGACAGGAAAATCCATAAAAATCCTTTATTCAGATCAAGGGGGAGAGTATAAATCAGGGGACTTCAACAAATATTGCAAAGATCATGGAATAATACAACGGTTTACAGTAACTCACACTCCATAGCAGAACGGAGTCATTGAAAGGAAAAACAGAACTCTGGTAGAGTGTGCACACAATATGATGAAAGGTAAGAATCTCTCGAATGCATTTTGGGCTGAAGCCATAAATACTAGAGTTTATTTAAAGAATAGGAATCCAACAAGGTGTCTTGATAATGTTACTCCTTTTGAAGCCTTGTATGGTTCCAAAACTGCAGTTCATAATTTTAAAGTATTTGGGTGTAAGGATTTTTCTCATATTCCAAAGGAGAATAGGAAGAAATTGGATGCTAGAGCCATTAAATGTATTTTCATTGGGTATTGTTCTGAATTCRAAGAATACAAACTGTTTGATCCATYTGCTCACAAAGTATTTGCAAGTAGAGATGTACTTTTACATGAACAGGAAGCAGGAAATCATGACGACAACAGTCATGAGGAATGGAATAGACTTCTTGATGAAGGAGTTAAAGCAGAGCAGCAACAACATCAACAACCACCATAGCAACAACAACCACAACTGCAATGACAACAACAATAGCCACAACCGCAGTGATAGAAGCAGCAACAACAAGGACTCAATGATATGGACAATTCAAGTAGTCACAATTCACCTAGAGAGGAAGACATATCTTCACAAAGTGGGGATGAAGATAATCAGTTGAGAAGATCTTCATGACAGGTTCAGCTCCCTGAGAGGTATAAAGACTATGCCATAATGAGTATCATTTCAAATTTCATAGAACCCATGAATTTTGATGAAGCTAATGAACATGATGAATGACGAAATGCAATGGAGGAAGAATATGAATCTATAATGAAAAATAATACTTGGGAATTGACTTAATTTCCTAAACATAAGAAGCCCATTGGATGCAAATGGATATACAAACCCAAGTTTAAATCAGATGGTAGTATAGATAAATATAAGGCTAGTTTGGTTGCAAAGAGGTATTCACAAACATAAGGTATTGATTATGCTGAAACATTTGCACCAGTAGCTAAATTGAATACTATCAAAATGTTAATTGCTTTAGCTACAAAGTATCATTGGAAGCTACACCGGTTATATGTTAAATCTACATTTTTGAATGGTGAGTTAAAGGAGGAGGTTTACCTTACTCAACCTAAAGGGTTTGTGGAAAAAGGGCAAGAATACTTAGTTTGTAAGTTAAAGAAAGCATTGTATGGACTAAAACAGGCACCTAGGTCATGGTATGAGAAGATAGACTCTTTCTTTCTTTCTTTTGGATCTAAAATTTCCAGGGTCGTTTTGAGGCCCTAAACAACATTTTTTTAATCTGGAAACGACCAATAGATGCCCATGATTAGTGTAATGTCCCCAACTAGGTCATATGGATTTGTTATTTATTTTTTTTCTAAAAATTGTTAATTTTCCTTGTGTAAATATGTAAAACACTGGGTATTAATGTTGTTGTTAACCCCTTACAAACAGTTTTCTCATACAAGAATATTGACAAAAACATTGCATGCATCCATTACACAGAAAATAGAGCAAATAACCATGACATATTATTATGGATGGAAACAACAATACAATGATATCTAATGGTTGTAATAAAAACTACAGAATACTCCTGAACACACAAGTCTAATGGCTACAAGGAAGATGCACAAATCAAACAATACAAGGAAACATGGAATGATGTCAATCTATGATGCTCCCTATGATTCCTGACTCCAGTAGTGTCTGCTCTACTAGTGGCCCTTCTGTAACCCTACAAACCCAATCCATATGACCTGCTACAACCCCGATCACATAGGTCCTCGCGGGACAACTACTAGACATTTAGCAAGGCTCGCGGGGAGCCTCATACTCAACTCATGGGGATGCCCTAAACTTTGATTTCTATGAAACTCTCCTGAAACCTACAAATGTTTGAGCTCGAACTCATCCAGAAAGCTTCGTAATCCTCATGCGTACCTTGATATCTCTTCAACTGAATGTAAAACTCCCAAGTGAAGCTCCAACGGTAGTCCTAGATGGAATCCCCCTCTTTCCTGACTAGGGTGGATATTGCACCAACGAAACTTGACTGTAGTAGTGGAAGGGATTTTTGAAACCCTAACAAAACAATGGCTCCAACATCACTCCAAAATGAGAACCTAAGGTTGCAACAATGGCTTGCAAATTCTCCTTCGAGACTCTCAATGTTCCATGACTTTCCTACAACCAAGCTTTGGCCTTTGGAGCTCAGATATCTCCAAACACCAAATCCACAAAAGATGGAGCATCATAGCCTTACAATTACCTGAATGGGATCATCCCTATGGAAATGTGATGACTGGTATTGTAACAATTCTCCCTGAGATGCAACCACCTTATACATGCTTGTTGTTGACCTAACACATAGTGATGCAGACCCCCCTTCTCTCCTGAGGGTTGTGCAACCTCCCGGTCTAGTATCGATCAAGAGACTGAGTCTGATTGACGCTCTAGGACTCTGGTAGATCCTAAACCCTCTTACACAGGTCCTTTTCCCAAATGGTTAGGTCGTATGAGACCCGCGACTTCTCTCTTGAGCATTGTTCGAACCTCAACGCCAAATGGGTGCTAGCTCTTCTCTGCTAAGCCCTTTCTCTCATGCAACCATGGGTTGTGACCACGAGCCTAAACAAAGGCGCGTCACGATTTTGCGAGTCAGGTATTTGTATGTGAGTCACCCCGACTCTCCCAATCTCTGAACTCCCGATGCTTCAGATATGACGACCTGGATCCTTCCTCGATCCGACGAATCAGATCAAGTCGCGCTCACTTCTGACTCCTGAAATGTCAATATTTCGGAGCACAAATCAATGGATCAGATCCTCTGATATCTGATGAATCTTATCAAATCGCGAACTCAGGCCTTGTGAATTCCTAGAACTCTTCCCTTTGACTTCTCCAATGTGTGAGTTACTGAAACGTTGATCGTTCGCCACGCATCCCTTCTAATGGACGATCCCGATGATTTCAGAACTTTAGAATTCCCTAGGCAATCAACGATCCATGTTCTTTCCTTCGATCGATGATTACAATCAAGTCACTAAATCCAGTTTCGTGAGTTCCCAGAACTCTTACTTTCGATTTCTCGAGTTGCGAACTCCCGATGAAACTAGATCTGTGGTTTAGCTCCCTCCTTTGATCAACAACTGTGATCAAATAGTGATTTCATGATTTGCGAGTTCTTATAACTTGGCCTTTGACTTCTTTGAGTCTCGAGTCAGCGAAATGTTGATCTCTCGCCACGTGTCCTCTTTGACAATGGATGGCTCCGATGATTTCGAGATTTCATAACCCTGCTCCTCTTGTGTACTTTCAAGGCTTATCGTTGGCGCATCTCTCCTTGATCGGGCGACTACGATTCATTTGCACTCAGACCGAATGACCGAGATCTTCCCTGTTCTGCCCTCACTCCTCATTGTTTGGATGTTGATCGGATGATCCAAATATTTCCCCCTGAGCTTACGATTCCTTCAAAATTAGAATATTTTCGAAGGGTTCAAAGGTTTCTCCCTTTATCCTTCTTGTGAGTCCATTTCTTGGATCTCGTCCATACTTATAAAAGGAGTTATCCCTTCTGGGATTGGTCTCATGAATACTTCGACTTCCCATGCACTCCTTGCATTTCAGGGATTTCAATAACTTTGATCCGAAGGATTTATCGAAGAGAAATTCCTCTCTCCTTCCTGGCGTTCTCCTATTCTGGTTCTTCGACTTCCGCAAAGTCCCTTCGTCACTTAGTCAAACCTCGGATCTGTGCACTCCTTGCACCAAATATTTACGCAAGGTTTGAATTCTTGCAGATGACTATGTACGCCTTGCACCAGTCTCTTTGCGCCCCTTGCAAAGGGAAAGTTTTGTGCTATCTCTTCTGAGCTTTGGAATCAAAACAGATCTTGTTAACTCATTCCTTGTATTCTGTGTGCACACCTTGCACCACTCGATAGAAGAGAAACAATTGAAACTTATCCTAACATTCACAGTTCCAACTATTCATAATGGTATTCATTCATTCTTTCATGAAAACGCAATAACAAAGAATTGTAAACAATGTCCACACCATGAATTGGGTCAATTTTCTTTTGTTATATTCAAAGTGAAAATGGCTACAACTAAAATCAAAACAAAAACTAAAAAACTAAAAAATCTCCTCCTAACTTGCAGTTATCGAACTTGCAACTATCTAATCTGCAACCAACCTCATTTGGGAGTACACAACCCTTATTTATCTCAGAGGGCTCTTAGGGTTTCCCCTAGCTACATGTCTACATCAAAACCTATCTTGACGGCTATTCTAGTGCAGTCGCATTCTAGAGCCGGAGTGGAAACTCTCGCTTCACTTGCAATAACTCAAGCGTCTCTCAAAATATTTTTTTGACGCTAAGTTAAGGCGTACTTCAAAATATATGTTGCAATTTCCAGCGTTGAGATTCCATACAGACTCCAAGACGCTGATAGGTCCTACTTCGCATGCTTTCCAGTGATGCTGCTACATCATACTACCCTTGACAAAAATTCATGGACTCCTGTCCATGAGCTCCTGCACCAACTTTCCATGCTTCTAAATAGTGGCTCCATTTTCCCAACTGGAATCTTCTATGGGGTGTCCCTTACACTTGACCAGATATTCAAAATACATCTTCCTCCTGGTCTTTTTTTCGATCTTCTGATCAACGATCTTCTCCATCTGTGGTTTCTCTGCTACAGGATTTTGTTTCTCCCACTAAACCTTTGCATAATCTTTTGATCCCTCTGTGTCATCTTTCTTGTAAGGATACATGTCTGAAACATTGAATATGGGTGATATGCCCACATCATCTGGCAGCTCAATCTCATTGGCATTTGCAACAAACTTCCTCAAGATCTTACATGGTCCTATCTTCTTCATTTTTGACTTATTATATGTTCCCCTAGGGAACCTTTCTTTCCTAAGATGTGCTAGAACCTGATCTCCTACTTCAAATTGAAGTTCTCTGCGATGTTGATCAGCTCTGCGCTTGTACTCTTGGTTAGAACTCTGCAACTGTCCTCTGATCTGGCTATGGAGCTTCTGGATTTCTACGGAAAAATATTCTGCTCCAACTCTCCTGATCTCGCTCTGTTCCAAGTCTCTCAACTCAGATACTCCCCTGGGTTTCATTCCATGCAATATTTGGAATGGGCTCTTTCCAATGCTCCTATTTGGTGAGTCGTTGTATGGAAATTCTTCTTGTGGAAGAATATGATCCCACTGATTATGGTGTTCAGTAACCAGGCTCCTCAAGAAGTTTCCCAAACTTTTGTTTACCACCTCAGTCTGTCCATCTGTCTGAGGGTGAAAAGATGAGCTGAAGGAAAAATCTATCCCCAACTTCTTCCACAGTGTTCTCCAAAAGTGTCCAACAAATTTTGTGTCTCTGTCTGAGACAATGCTTCTGGGTAGGCTGTGAAGTCTTACAACTTCCTTGAAAAATAGATTTTCGACATGCATTGCATCACTGGTCTTCTGGCATGGGATAAAGTGTGCCATGTTTGAAAATATATCCACTACCACAAATATGGAATCACATCCTTTTTGTTTTCTTGGAAGACCCAACACAAAATCCATGCTTATTGCATTCCAAGGCCTCTCTGGCATTGGTAATGGTTGATACAATCCAGTATTTTGTCTTTTTCCTATTGCATGTTGGCAGATTCTACGTCTATTAACAAATTTTATCACTTTTGTTCTCATACCTGGACAATAGTATGAACTTCTCAACTGTGCAAATGTTTTATCATGGCCGAAATTTCTAGACAATCCTCCACTATGGTTTTCCTTCAAAAGGTTATCCCTCATTGAGCATTTTGGTATGCACAACTGATTTCCCTTGAATAACAATCCCTCTTGAATCATGTACTCTTTCCACTAGCTTTTGTCTCTTAGCACAGGATTTGCACATGATTCATATGCTTCCTTGAAATCTGTATCATCACAATACATGTCCTTAAGGTGTTCAAACCCCAAGGTATTCACCTGAAATTCCTGCAGAATCAAGCATCTCCTGCTTAATGCATCAACAACTTTGTTAGCATTCCCAACAATATGTTTTATGACAAAAGTAAAATTCTGCATAAACTCAACCCATTTTGCATGCCTCTGATTCAATTTCTCTTGTCTGGTTATGAATTGTAAATCCTGGTTATCGTTATACAAGATAAATTATTGTGGGGCTAGGTAGTGTCTCCACTTCTTCAAGGCTTGAATTATGGCACAAAACTCCTTATCATAGGTGGATTATTTTCTCTTGGTCTCATTCAACTTCTCATTGAAATAGGCAACAAGTCTATTAGCCTGGCTCAAAATTGCTCCAATTGCAACTCCACTTGCAACACATCTCACTTGAAATGTCTTTTCAAAATTCGGCAAGACTAGAATTGGTCGTTCTGTTATTTTCTCCTTCAGTATATTGAAGGTCCTCTCAGCCTCCTCTGTCCATTTAAAAGACTTGTGCTTCTTCTTCACTGTATCCATCATTGATGCACAAATTCCACTGAAGTCTCTATTGAAATTCCTATAGAAGATTGCTAATCTATGGAAGATCCTTACTTCAAACATGCTCCTCGGTGACAAACATTCTTTGATTGTTTTCACCTTCTCTAGATCCATCTCCAGTTGATTTGAAGAGATCACAAAACCCAAGTAAATGAGTTATGTCTTCATAAAAGAGGACTTCTTCATATTTATCAACAGCTTCTCATGTTGTATTCTCCTCATCACTAATGTCAGGTGCCTCAAATTCTCCTCTTTAGTCCTACTAAAGATCAGTATATCATCCAGATAT
>SNQJ01S0145554.1:0-18725 GCA_010110895.2 Picea sitchensis | reverse complement strand
TCCATACTTAGTTGAATTTATTTTAAGTAACAATGTTCTTTATAAAAAAAATAAGTATATAAAGTGAACAAAATGCTTTTATGCATATGTTTAAGTTAGTCTTTTTTGAATCGTTGTGTGGAGAATTCATATCACTCATCCTCCTGTGTTGGCATATGTAACCCCTTCTTGTCTTTGGTGTGATCATATTTGCGATTCATATTATTATTGGTCACGATTAGGTAGAGTTCATCTATACGTAGAGTTTGTTTCATAGTTTATAGGAGTTTGTTAGGCATAGTTGGATTTGAGAGATTCTCTCCAACTAGATATTGGTGTGAGTTTGAGATATTTTCTCAACTGTTAGATCAAGGTAGTTGTACATCTTTAGACAATGCCCCATGTATTTATATGTACTCTATTTACATTGTTAAATAGAGTGCAGATTACAGTTTTGGTTTGTCTGTAATAATGTCTACTCTCCCTCTTATATTTCCTTTAATGGTATCAGAGTGGGACTGGGCTTGACTCCCTCATGGGAGGGCCCAAGGAAATGGAAACCTAGATTCTAGGTGAGAGTAGATAGTTTGAGTGTGAGTTATTATTTGTTGTATAGTAATATGTTTGTCCATCATTTGATTTCCGGCTACAGATGAGCGTTGATTGCATTCACTATTGGTTTGATTACAAGGAGAGATAAAGGCATGAAGGAGAGTTGCAAGATGAGTTGGAGGAGACTTGTCGCCATAGAGAGGAACCATTGTCACTTGGTTGAGAGAAGTTGATCCCGTGTTCAAGGAACTCGTTTGAAGAAAGAGAGGCGCCAAAGGAAGCCTATGAATGTTGCAGGGCATATCACTACTGGGCAAGTTGTTGTTGAAGACATCACCTCACGCAAGACACCTACAATGAAGTTGGAGAATGATAAGAGACCGCCAAAGCGAGCAGTAGAGAGGTCGATCGGTTGGAGGTACTTATGAGTAATCTGTAGCTCTTAGATGTTGTTGGATTTCAATGTTGAAAAAAAAGCAGCACGTGCTAGAGGTACCTTCCTGTGAGGAAAAGATGATTATGAGTGTTTGTAACCTGGTGAAGTCATGATTCCATCCTGGTGGGCAGGTATTGATCATGTGGACATTTATATGAAGGAGAACAATTTGAATTGATAGATGTTTCAATCAAATTCATTACCAAATTGTTTGAAGGTGCAAAGAAATCATCAATTGAATTTATTGATGGTCTTGTGCTTGGTGGTGGAATTGTGATTGCAATGATTTTCCATGGACACATAGATGCACCAGAGGCTCAACTTGGATTTCTTAGACTTCAAATTGGAGTTATCATTTTTTGGGTGGTACACAATGAMTTCCACGCCTAATGGTTTTTTCAAAGGCACTTGAAATGATACCTTTCTCGAAATTGATCAAATATGAAGAGGCAAGTGAGTTGGGGTTTGTGGATGTTGTAGTCCCACCTATGGAGTTGCTAAACACATCTCCTCGTTGGGCATTGGACATTGCATAGTTTTGGATAGTTTCCCTAATCTTCTACTTGATCTCTTTTAATTCAACAATACTCTTATGCTTAGATATTTAGCTTTTGAAACTCCTTTACTAAATATACTCATAATTGAACTAGCATCGATATTTTGTTAGTGGAAGCAGTCTACTTACAATTCATATGAAATTGCAATGCTCTTCCTCACATAGTAGTTTGTAACTCTACTAGTTGGATAACATCAATAGACCTCTAGGCACCTAGATTGCATCACAGAGAGACCAATGGTGTTCTATGTCCTCTTCACCTTAGTCATTAAATAGAGGCATCCCTAAAGAAGATTCATTTGGTTGTGTCACCAATATTGTCTGATGATTCTGAACTAACAAAAAACCTAGTGTTCTCAATTGTTGCACCATTGAAGATGCTCTCACAAATACACTCTATTGAACTATAAAAGACTTTGGACAACTTCTTGTTACTTATGTTTGTCACACTCAAATTGTTCAAAGCCATAGTAGAAAGTGCACTTTGACTACAAATCACACACAAATAATGGTTCTATACACAACAATGGTCATTGGATTTTGATAAAGAACAATGAGAACTGAAGGGGTTATGATGTAGGATGGACTAGCGTCACTATAATTTTGTTATACCTCCTTGTTAATGACATGTCATCTATAGGTTTAGGACTGTAATACCCAAGGTTGAACCCCTGTTAAATTGTAATTATGTTTATAGGCTGGTGAGCCAAGTGTTTATAAGCTGGGAGGCTTATGTGAATATTAGGTCGGAGAGCCTGGATCATGTAAGGCCAATGAGCCTATTTTTGTATATGTAATTATGCATATCATTAAAATAAAAAGCACATCACTGCGTGTAGACCGACCACAAAGAAAGAATTATGGAGGACTAAGCTCCACTGGGAAGGGAAAGGGAAGGGGGATAAGAGGCTAGGAAAAGGGATAAGCTTGTGGGCTTATCTCTAAGGGAATAATATTATATTATTATTTCCTAAAGACTAAGGTTTGGGAAATAACTGAATTTATCCTAAGTTCCTGTGGGAAGGGGAACAAATGATAAGTGGAGCTCATGCAGCTTCATGAAGATAGGTGTCCTATTTGGGACATGCAGTTTTATGTGGGGAAATCAGTTCGTTGGGGGGTTCTCTCTGCTATTCTTTGCATGCTTCCCACGCACTCACAGACTCATGAACTGAGCCATCCTCTCCATCGTTGACCTCTACAACAATCCTGCAAGCTCTGGAACCTGAAAACCCTGTGAATCTAACTCGTTTTAATCTTGTGAAGCATAGCACGATTACACAGTTCCTGAGCCATATAGCACCCTAGCATTTTTTTGTTGTTTCCCGCGCTTTTCTCTAGATTGGTGTGGCTTGCGGTCATTACCAGAGCCCATACTCAACTTTGATGTTGTTATTACCATGACTAGAATGGCCCGGGAGCTGCATTGAAGAAGCAGGTTGTCATGCCTATGAGAAACTTTCTCCAGGTGAGAGAAGTTATTGGGAAGTGATTTTCCTAGAGGGAACCTATTGTTGAAGCCCTGGAAGGGGAGTGGGGCAGTCGAAGGAATATCAAGCAAAGAAGGGGCACACTCCTTGGGGTGGGACATGCATGTGGGGAATGAGGGACTATAAGCTATGGACATGAGTGGAATCCCGGGGACAAAATCCTTCCTAAATACTTTGTAACCTCAACCTAGCCAAAGATTTCCTTTACCCTGGGTGGAGTTTAGTCCCATATCGGGGGTGACCCATTGTTGATAGCTTGCAGAAGTGTGGTCTAAGGATGGGAGGTTCGTGGAAGGTCTACAAGCAGTTGGTGGCCTTCTTAAATAGATAAGTATTCTTTATTAATGCTTAATTACATGTTGTATGTTACACATGTGTTTATTTACTGTATGTTTCCGCATAATTCTGTGTATGTTAACAAAAAGTAGATGTTTGTTTTTAATTTATTAAGTATGATATTTTTCCGCAAATGTAAGTGAGTCTTTCTGTAAGGTGACATGGCTCAGACCTGGGATGGTCGGGTATGTTACAAATATTAAACAAAGCATAATTGTAGTAGAATAGCCTATCTTGGGTGGTCGTTCACGTTACAAATTGGTATCAGAGCTCATGGTTTCAACAATGAACCTGTATGGGTCGTGTATGAGTAAATTTAAGTTACAGAGTGCCAGAAGGGCACTGAGAGAACACTTGGACGATATTTGAAAGCTCTGGAGGTGTGGTAGATAGGGAAGCCACAATAACCATGGTTATGGGCCACAAAACTAAATTTGGGCCATGGGATCTGTTCGGGAGAGGGAAGACCCTTCACAGCCGCCAGGTCTGGGAAAGGTGCATGCCAGTTAACCTCCAAGTCCTTCGGACTTCGTGACTTCAATGCAATTTATGTTTTGTTGAGAAAAAGGGGTCGAAGCCCGAAGTCCTGAAGTCCCGGAGTGATTTTCAGCCATAGATCATCCAGGAGGAGGAGAACCGTGGATTTTCCCCGAGTAGTTTGGGAGTTCGGAGTTCGGGGAAATTGGTTGAAGTGCACGCAGAATGGACTTCCTCCCAAATTTCCGAAGTCCAGAACTCATCCAGACCGTTCGATTAACAGGGACACGTGTCTACAAATCAGCCGTGCACAAATTCGAAATTTCAGGAATTCAAAGTTCAGGAGAAACATGGTGATAAGTCAAGAAATTCGTCGAAGGCCGAAGCTACGAAGTGTCGAAGCACGGGGTATGATGTGGCATGATGATGTCACCAGGGGTGACGTGGACCTCCCCTAGTCATGCTATGTGTCAGTCAGAATTGTACCTTTGACGACCTCATTGGACCAATAGCAGTCTGAAACGTGGGGGACATATGTCACCATATTATATAATGACAGTTGTACTACATGGACCCCAGAAATTTAAGAGGTTCGAGAATTTAGGGTTCGAAGGAATTGGGTAAAGAAATAGTTAAATCTTCTGAAGCCCGAAGCTCCAGAGTGTCGAAGTGATAAAGCATCGAAGAATTTTGGAAATTCGGCATTTGGAAGAAATGGAGAGTAGTGTTGAGGAAAGCTCTGAAGTCCCGAAGCTCTAGGAAGCAATTATTCAACAGATCATTGTTCGGAAGAAACGTTGTGTTGAGTCGAGAAATCTTCCGAAGCTTGAAGCTTCGGAGTGCCAAAGTGATAAACCATCAGAGAAGTTTAGAAATTCAGCGTTCGAAAGAAATGGGGAGTAGTGTTGAGGAAAGCTCCGAAGTCCTGGAGCCCCGAAGTCCCGAAGCTCGAGAAGCAATTGTTCGACAATTTGGCGTTCGAAAGAAACATTGTGTTGAGTCGAGAAATCCTCTGAAGCCCGGAGCTACGAAGTGTTGAAGTACAGGTTGTGATGTGGCATGATGAAGTCAGCTGGGGTGAAGTGGACCTCTCCTAGGAATTCCATGTGTCATCTGGTTTTGTACTTTTGACAGGCCCTATTTTACAAATTGTGATCTGACACGTGTCACCACCTTAATTGATGGCAGTTGTACTAAGTGGACCCCGGAAGGTTTAGAAGTTCGGTTGGAAGAAGTTATGGAATCCTCCGAAGCCCGAAGCTCCGGAGTGTCGGAGTGACACGACGTGATGATGTCACTAGGAGTGACATGGATTAGTTCACTAGTTCGAAATTTGGGAGAAATAAGGCATGAAGTAGCAAGAGCTTATGAAGTCCGAAGTTCCGAAGTCATGGAGGTGACGCAATCTGCCGACGTCACCTGGGGTGACATGGACACACAGGATACGTTCCATGTGTCATCGTTTTTCAGGATTTTCAAGGGCCCTTCGTGCCCAATTAAGATGTGACATGTGTCGTCCATTGGATGGAGCCACGTGTCCACTTTGTAACTCTGCCATGTGACACACTGATACGTGGATGTTGACTAGACCTCTACAGTTCGTCAGTGCAATGATCAGATAAAGAAAGAAAGAAGGAAGAGAAACCTCTAAAGCGTGAAGTTCCAAAGAGCTTCGCCAGTTCATCCTTCAAAGGAATTATAGAGTATTGCAGTCAGGAACCCCGAAGCCCGTAGCCCCAAAGCTCCGAAGAGGTACCCTCCGAAAGCCAACCACTTCGGCGTTCGGGGAAAATGAATGAAGAAGGAAGGAAAACTTTTGAAGCCCAAATTTTCGAAGCCCTGAAGTTCCCTAGGCTTCGGATAAGCACCTGTCTGCTAGTGCTTGGTCACATCTTGCGATCAAATGTGGTTGGGGGATGAAGAAGAAAGGGCTAGTGCTCGAAAACTGTGTTAAAGAAGGAAAAAGTGGTTAGGAAGGAAGCCCGTGGGTTTTGTCTAGTTCAGACTTGCATCAAAAGAAGTACTGAAGACCTGGGAACTTTATGATAGGATCTAACAAATATCTAAGAGCCATTTAGCTAAGAGAAAAGATATTAGTTGCACAAGGAGTGCAACAGAGAAAAAACACAACTTTTAAAGGTCCATAAATTTATGCTCAAAGCTCAGAATTGAGCACGGAAGAAATCATTGGAAAGTTCTGGGACAATAGAACATAGTTGTTCACCCAGAAAAGAGAACTGATCAGAAAACTACTCATAAAATCAGAGGAAATAATTATGATAGGCTATTGAACCAAAATGGTTCATGTTTTTATAAAATTGTTGAATCAGTAAGCCTGACAAGGTTCTGTTGGCTGCACATTTTGCAGAATTAAAAACAACTTGATCAGATCAGAATCAATACAGGGTGAAGAGAGATGGATGATACACAGGAGGATTATAGTAAAAAAGATGAAATCAGAGGGATGAATGTCCATTTAGGTATGGAACGAACAAACTCCAATGGACATGGAGAAGGAAGGGATGATGACAGGAATATGGTGGAGACCATTAGAAATTTGCAGAGAGATGTCCAAAGTCACAAGGCTGATAATGAGAGTCTTATGAAAGCCAAAGAGAAACAAGAATACTTCAATATGAATTTAATGCAGAGCCTGGAAATAATTGAAAATAAATTGGATAAGGAGAGTGGCTCCAACAACTCAGGAAGCCAAAGGTCCCCTGATGAGAAAAGAAGATCAAGGAGTGGTAGCACACTTCACCATCACTCCCAAGGACATTCCAATAGGAGAGCACACATCAACTCAAGTCCATCTCCTGTCAGGAAGCATCATAAGAGGTTTGGAGTGGATGAATTGAGATTAGAAATGAATAAGATCAAACCTCCTACTTTTGATGGTGAACACAAGAAGGATGAAGATGCTGAGACATGGTTGTTAGGCATGAAGAAGTATTTCCAATTGCATAATTATTCTTCTCATGCAGAAGGAAGAATTTCTATCTACCAACTTAAAGGAAAGATATCCATGTGGTGGGGTCAACTTGTGCAAGTGCATCACATCAGAGAGAAGAATGTTACATGGAAGGAATTCAAGAAGCATTTTGAGAAGAAATACTTAACCAGGAGGTATTATGACAANTCTATCTACCAACTTAAAGGAAAGATATCCATGTGGTGGGGTCAACTTGTGCAAGTGCATCACATCAGAGAGAAGAATGTTACATGGAAGGAATTCAAGAAGCATTTTGAGAAGAAATACTTAACCAGGAGGTATTATGACAAAAATATGAAAGAGTTCTTTGAACTCAAACTGGGCAGCATGACCATTGATGAGTATGAAAGGATATTTTTAGAACTATTGAAGTATGTCTCCTTCATCAAATATGAGACAATTAAGATCCAGAGATATTTGAGTGGGCTGCCATCTTTCATCAGTGATAAGATTCAATATGATGATCCTAAAACTTTGGAGGAAACCATAAGAAGAGCCAAGTGCTTATACGATCAACATAAGGGAAAGCCTACTTTCCAAAGAGCTTGGGAAGGCAAGAAGAAATTCAAGATGGAACAGAGGAAGAAGGGAAACAAGCCACCATTATTCAGAAATAGTCCTCAAGGACAACCAATCTCTAGAGAGATTAGAATGACTGGGACAGGTGGGCAAAGGCCAAGGCATACACCTATTCAATGTTGGGTTTGTAAAGGAGATCATATGTATAGAAATTTCTCTCACAGGAGTGACAAAGTGAGAGTTGTCCACAATGTACAACAAGTTGAAACAATGGAGGAAATGGGTAGAAGTGTTCCAAGGATCTATGCAGCCCTGGACAACAAGCAAGCAGAGTTTCAATGACACATGATTGAAGTAGAAGGTATGATCAATAACCATGCCTTTACTATTTTAATGGATTCAGGAGCTAGTCATAGTTACATAGATCCTAAGGTGGTGGAGAGATTGCAATTGCTAAGAAACAAGCATGGGAAATATTGGTTGGTGCAACTAGCTACAGGAGCCAAGAGAAAAGTTGTTGAGTTGGTTAAATCATGTCCAGTGGACATGAATGGGCTAAGTACCAAGGAAGATTTGAAGATCCTACCCTTGGGTTCATATGACTTTCTAATTGGTATGGATTGGTTAGACCAACACCATGTTGTCTTAGACTATCATAACAAGGCATTTACTTGCCTGAATGAGGAAGGGAACCCAAGAACAATCCAAGTAATTTGCAAGGCAGTTATTGTCCGAGAGATCTCAGCAATGCAGCTAAAGAAGTGTTACAGGAAGGGATGCCAGATATTTTCAGCTCATATGGAGGAAGCACCTAAGGATAAGGTGCCAAATTTTGAGGATCTTGCAGTGTTGAAAGTTTTTGAGGATGTGTTCAAGGAGATACCATGACTACCCCCAAAGAGAGATATTGATTTCTCTATAAACTTAATGCCTGGAGCAGCTCCAGTATCCAAGATGCCCTACGGGACGAGTACACCAGAGTTGGAGGAACTGTAAATGCAGCTTGAATAACTTCTGAAGAAGGGGTATATACGCCCAACTGTGTCACCTTGGGGTGCCCCAGTTTTATTTGTAAAGAAGAAGGACAGGACATTGAGGCTGTGTATTGACTTCATACAATTGAACAAAGTAACTATAAAGAACAAGTATCATTTTCCAAGGCTTTATGATCTCTTTGATCAGTTGAAGGATGCAAGGATATTTTCAAAGATTGACCTCAGATCTGGTTATCATCAAGTAATAATTAGAGATGAATACATTAGCAAGACTGCCTTCATGACAAGGTATGGTCACTACGAGTTCACAATGGTGCCATTTGGGCTATCAAATGCACCAGTTGTTTTCATGTGCTAATGAATGGTGTTTTCCGGGAATACTTAGATAAGTTTGTCATTGTCTTTTTGGATGACATCCTTGTATATCCCAAGTCAGAAGAAGAACATGAGCATCACTTGAGGATGGTGTTACAAGTGTTAAGAGAGCACCAATTGTATGCCAAATTGAGCAAGTGCTCATTTGATCAAAATTGAATTCACTATTTGGGGCATATCATATCTGAAGAAGGGATAGCAGTGGACCCATAAAAGATTGAAGCTACTAAAGGGTGGACAACACCTAAGAATGTGACAGAAGACAGATCCTTCATGGGTCTAGCTGGCTACTACAAAAGATTCATTGCAGAGTTTTCAAGGATTTCTCACCCGATCACTTCCTTGCAAAGGAAGGGGGTGAAGTTTCAATGGACAACAGAATGTGAAAGGAGCTTCCAACAATTGAAGCAATTGTTAACCAATGCTCTAATTCTGAGAATTGCAGATCCTAATGAGGATTTCATGGTTTGCACAAATGCATGCAAAGAAGGACTTGGTGGAGTCCTCAGTCAGAATGGTTTTGTGGTATGTTTTGAATCTAGAAAATTGAAAGAGCATGAAAGGCTCTATGCCACTCATGATTTGGATTTGGCAGCCATAGTACATGCCTTGAATAAGTGGAGGCACTACCTCATGGGAAAAAGGTTTGAGCTAAGGACAGACCATAATGGTCTGAAATATCTATTTGATCAGCCAACTCTAAATGTCAAACAAAGTAGATGGTTAGATTTTCTCTATGAGTATGACTTTGATATCAAGCACATCAAAGGAAAATAGAACAAATTGGCTGATGCACTCAATAGGAGAGTGCATAAACTGCATGCTATAGCCATTAACATGTATCAAACTGATCTTAAAGGCATAATTTGTGAGGCTACAAAAGCAGATTTGCAGTACATGGAGATAGTAACAAAATTACAACAAGGTAAAATGCAGCAGAAAGTGGAAGATTATAAATTGAGAAATGATGAAATTCTCTTATACATGAACATAATTTATGTACCCAATTCTCATGAATCGAGGAGTATGATCTTGAAAGAGATGCATAATGTACCTTATGTTGGACACCCAGAATATCAGAAAATCATTGCAGTTGTTAAGAGCCAATACTATTAGCCAGGCATGAAGAAATAAATTGTTGAGTACATTCCTAAATGTCTGGAGTGTCAAAAGGTCAAGGCTGAGCATAGACACCCAGCTGGGTTGTTGCAGCCATTTCCCATTCCTGAGTGGAAATGGGAAGTGGTGTCAATGGATTTCCTCACCAAATTTCCAAGAACAAGCAAGCAACATGATTCTATCATGGTGGTGGTGGACAAGCTTACTAAAGCTACCCATTTCATTCCAATGAAGATTACTCACAATGAAACCAATGTTGTTGAAATTATATTAGGGAAGTAGCACGCTTGCATGGAATACCCAAGACAATTGTGTCTGACAAAGACCCAAAGTTCACCTCAAAGTTCTAGAAGGGATTATTCAAAGGGTTTGAAACAAATCTGAACTTCAACACAGCTTATCATCCCAAGTTTGATGGGAAAACAGAAAGGGTGAACCAAGTAATAGAGAATATGATAAGAATGTACATGATGGACAAACCATCTAAATGGGAAGACTATCTACATTTGGTAGAATTTGCTTACAATAATGGTCACCAAACATCTCTGAAGATGAGCCCATTTGAGGCACTTTATGGAAAAACATGCAACACACCAATAAGTTGGGACAACCTAGTTGATAGTGCAGTGGTTGGTCCAGAGTTGCTCAGGGAAATGGAAGAGCAGATGTCAAAGATCAAGAAGAATTTAAAGGTTGCTCAAGATAGGAAGAAATCTACACTGATAAGGGCAGAATTCACAAAGAATTTTGTATTGGTGATCATGTGTTTCTAAAAGTGAAGGCCAATAGAAGATCCCTGAAGTTGGGAAACTATTCCAAATTGGCAGCTCGTTACTGTGGGCCATTTGAAATCCTAGAAATGATTGGGCATGTAACTTATATGCTTGCATTACCTGCATCTATGACTATTCATAATGTATTCCATGTATCATTGCTCAATAAATATATAACTGATGATAATCATGTTATTGATTGGAATGTAATCTAGGTGGAGCAAGAAGGCGCTTTTCAAGTGCATTCGATACGGATTTTGGACCGAAAAATCAAGCAGCTCCATAATCGAGCCATATGTATAGTAAAGGTCCAATGGACCTGGTATGGTCCTGAGGATGCAATGTGGGAGAACGAAGAGGCCATGCGGGCATAATACCTGCATCTTTTTGAAGATTTTTGAAAATCTTGTTGTAATATGTAAATATGATGCACTGAGGACAGTGCATAAATAAGGGGAGGGGATTGTAATACCCCAAGGCCAAACCCCCGTTGAATTGTAATTATGTTTATAGGCTGGTGAGCCAAGTGTTTATAAGATGGGAGGCTTATGTGAATATTAGGTCGGAGAGCCTGGATCGCGTAAGGCCAGTGAGCCTATTTTGTATATGTAATTATGCTTATCATTAAAAGAAAAATCACATAATTGCATGTAGATCGACCACGAAGAAGGATTTATGGGGGAATAACCTCCACTGGGAAGGGAAAGGGAAAGGGAAGGGGGCTAAGAGGCTAGGTAAAGGGATAAGCTTGTGGGCTTATCTCTAAGGGAATAATATTATATTATCATTTCCTAAAGACTAAGGTTTTGGAAATAACTGAAGTTATCCTAAATTCCTGTGGGAAGGGGAACGAATGATAAGTGGAGCTCATGTAGCTTCATGAAGACAGGTGTCTGATTTGGGACATGCAGTTTTATGTGGGGAAATCAGTTCATTGGGGGGTTCTCTCTGTCATTCTTGCCATGCTTCCCACACACTCACAGACTCATGCACTGAGCCATCCTCTCCATCGTTGACCTCTGTAGCAATCCTGCAAGCTCAAAAACCTGCAAACCCTATGAAGCTAACCCGTTTTAATCCTGTGAAGCATAGCACGACTACACAGTTCCTGAGCCATATAGAACCCTAGCCATTTTGTTGTTGTTTCCCATGCTTTTCTCTAGACTGGTGTGGCTTGCGGTCATTACCAGAGCCCATACCCGATTTTGTTGTTGTTATTACCTTGACTGGAATGGCCTGGGAGCTGCATTGAAGATGCAGGTTGTCAAGCCTGTGAGCAACTCTCTCCAAGTGAGAGAGGTTGTTAGGAAGTGATTTTCCCAGAGGGAGCCTCACGACAGTTGTAGTGCTCTGAGACTTCCTGTCCAGCCTGTTGTTGAAGCCCTGGAAGGGGAGTGGGGCAGTCGAAGGACTGTCGAGAAGAGAAGGGGCACACTCCCTGGGGTGGGACATGCATGCGACGAATGAGGTACTATAAGATGTGGATGTGAGTGGAATCCTGAGGACAAAATCCTTACTAAAGACTTTGTAACCTCAGCCTAGCCAAGGATTCCCTTTACCCTGGGTGGAGTTTAGTCCCAACTCATGGGTGACCCACTGCTGATAGCTTGGAGCTTCGTGGTCTAAGGCTAGGAGCTTCGTGGAAGGTTTGAATGCAGTTGGTGGCCTTCTTAAATAGATAAGTACTCTTTATATATGCTTAATTACATGTTGTATGTTACACATGTGTTTATTTACTGTATGTTTCTGCATAATTCTGTGTATGCTAACAGAAAGTAGATGTTTGTTTTTAATTTATTAAGTATGATATTTTTCCGCAAATGTAAGTGAGTCTTTTTGTAAGGTGACATGGTCTGGCCAGGTATGCTACAAATCTTGAACATAGTAGAATTGTAGTAGCATGGCCTGGCTTAGGTGGTTGGTCACGTTACAAGGACACTAGAATGGTGTGTACTCAAATGCATATTCCTCGTGACTTTGCACTTCCAAGGATTTTGTAATGAATTCCAAGTCAATAGTCTTGGCCAACATCTCTATGCCTAAGGTCCAAGTATCTAAATCCCCCACTTCATCACTCCTACCATCTCAACTCCTCGAAGATTCCCTCCAACTCCATTGAATTTTGCATTCTTTACATAATCACTCTTTATTGATCCTCTTATATTTTGGGGATGGTCAAATCTTCTCTCCATGCCTCTCTTATCCTTTACATCATTCAACACCATGGATGTATCTAAGGACTTTACCTTCTAATTAGGGACTCTTGATTGGTGTAGATCTTTTCCATTTCCTCCTGCCACCATCTTTTTATAACCTTTGTTCACTTTTGATGTCACATTTATTGTTCACTTTCAAGATTCTATGTGTCTATCATTATCAATCTTTTAGGTAGCTTGAGTATCCAATTGCACCATCAAGTCATCCTACCATTTCATTGAATCTTTATGGCTTCCTCCAGCCATGATGTAGTTTTTGATTTTTGCCTATCTTCCACTGAGTGGTTCTAATATCAATATTATGGCTTTAATGTGAAATCCTATGTATTTGTTTTTTTGAATGAAATAAATCTAAAATGGAACATAGAACACCCTTGAAAGGCTTGGCAAGTTCTCAACTTCTTTTATTTTCAAATCATACAACACCCTTGAATGCAATACAAATATAAAACACCTTGTCTTTCTTGTCAAATCCTATGATTCACTCAACTCCTATCCTCTCGAGCTAAATTAGTAAATTGTCCATTAAGTCAAAAGTTGTTCTAGCCAAATCCTATGGTTCACTAAACTCCTATGTAAAAGTCCATAAACTAAGATCGAGTTTATTAGAATATAGCTCCATTCCAATTTGAAACCAAAAAGCAAATATTACCTCCAAAACAATGTGATGTAAAAGTCCATAAACTAAGATCGAGTTTATTAGCATATAGCTCCATTTAGTTGTGCGATCACTATTTAGGGTTATTAGGGGAAATGTGGGTTGTGCAATGGATAACATATAGCTCCATTTAGTGGTGCGATCACTATTTAGGGTTATTAGGGGAAATGTGGGTTGTGCAATGGATAATTTTGACAATTTTGTTGTTTGTCCGAGGACTAGCTTTACCTAAAAGATTTTATCGTGCAGAGCTCCCAAGCCATTATGAGATAGGTGCTCAACATGGATTCCGCCCTTGTGTGGAAATTTCAACATGAATGATTCTCATCCATTCCTTTTGGGAACATGGATTCCGCCCTTGTGTGAAAATTTCAACATGAATGATTCTCATTCATTCCTTTTGGGAACATTATTAGCAAATATGTGGGGTTTATTAGCAATTATGTGGGCTGGGCAATTGGCAATTTGAACAATGTTGTTGCTTCACCTTTGGCTAGAAAATTTGCTGGTACAGACCTTCCAAGTCATTATGAGAACATGGGTGCAGAATAAACATAGAATTAAGTTTGAATGTTGAGCTTTGATATGGATTCCGTCATGGTGTGAAAATTTCCCAATTCATTTGTATGATTTTTATTAATTTTTTGGGGGTGTTGTCTAGTTGTTCTACGAAATGGTTTTTTTCGTCGAAATCCGGCGATATAAATTTTCATGAATCACTATTTTTGTTTTTCAAAATCCATTTCTGAATGCAGAAATGGATTCAGCATGCTCAAGACATTTGGATTATACAAAAATAATCACTCAAATCTAGAAATCTAACAATTTCTTATTGAATTTCGGACAAATGTCCCCAGAAAATTCCTTCATTTCGTAAAACGTTTAGCCTACGGTATTCCTTTTGTACACTGGACCATCCAGTGATTGAAAAGTTGTGTTTATATTTCTGCATGACTACTTTCATAAATTTATTGCAAAATTCCAGAACACTATGCGATGGATCATGCTTTGTATAAAATGTCATATTTTTCAGTAGAGTACTAAACATGACTAAGCTGTCCTGCTGATAGAACAACAGAAAGCAACAATGATTCTGATGAATTGGACTTGATACACAAGCTCCTAACAGCCAATAGTTCCAATCCGCAATGATACTTTCTGAATCATAATAGAAATACTGGACCATACATACAAGGAAGTTGCTAAAGAAAAATTGATCTCAGTCCAATAAACTCAAGATTTTCATGGTTTGGAAAAAAATAGTTCTGTTATCATGAAGAACAATATAGGTTTTGATTTTTTTAATTCACACTGGCAAAACATAGGGTTCAAACATAACTCCATGCTTATTAGGCACCCACATTCATTGCATTGGCTGCTTTTGCTGACCATCAAGAAATACTTCTACGGTTCTACCAGATGAGGTTATTTGACCTAAAATCAAGTCTGTTCTGTTATTTGACCTAAGCAATCCACAAAAAGCTCGAATCTGTCTTCTGTTTCAAGAACTTTCCGGGACACTAAGTAGCCTACATATCAGGTCATAAGCTGATCTGTAAACCCAAAAATTATTTTTATCATACCAAATTTTGATGAAGTACATTAACATCAGTTTGGGAGCCTGTTCTAGATTGATGAATGTTTAATGATTGCAGCACCTCAATAGTAGTCTTTTATTCTGGATTGATTTTTACTGTTCAATATTTCTTTCCACGCATTGTTTTGAGGCCTGCCAAGTTCTACATATTCTTGTTTCATTGTGCTTTATGTGTTTCACTTGTTTCTTGTGTTGGCCTATGCCTGTGCTGCAATGTTTAGGCAAATTGCTACTAAAGGGGATCTAACACGAATGAAGCAACAAGGACAAATACGATAAGATCAAAAAACAATCTTAATTTGTCTCTTCTTCCAATGTCAACTTCTGTGAATTCTTTCAGTCTCACAATTGTTCATTCTCACAATTGTTCATTCATGTTACTGTCTCCAGTCTTTAAAGTTTATATCAACAAAATTCTGGGTACAGAAAACACCAATAAGGCTAGTATAGGCATTTCTTACACATTAATGCAAATGCAACTTCATACAGACTCAATATTTCTGTGACATCATAGGTTTCTGTCATTATCTTGTACATTATGCCTCCCCCGCATTTCTCAATACTAGCACCATGACAATCCATAATATGCAACAACCAAGAAATATGATCATCATTAGTGTTAAAGATAGATACACATATCTAGTGATATAATTGCAAAATGGGTTTTCTCTCAATAAAAGCAAGGTAAGACTAAAACTTGTCAAGTGAAACTGGATTCTTATTGGCAACTACAGAGCTAACACTCATTTCGTTCCTCTTTCAGCCGCAATAAGTGTGAACATATCTCTTGAAGCAATTCTGAAAAACATTTGGATTTATTTTAGACACTATACTGATGAACAGCCAGCCTGTTGATACTCTGGAGCTTATCTGGTAACAATGAATCTAAACACCACTCTATAATCTAATTCTTAATTTGATGAAAATGTAGATCACCCCATGATACTCACACTGCATATTGTGAAAAACATAACATTTTCCCAACTTGTCTTGGTCGTCACACTATGATCTGCACATGTAAACAAATCACAAAGTTCAGACACCTGCACTATCCCTGCCAAAGAGCAGATTTGGAGCACTATCCCTGCCAAAGAGTAGATTTGGAGAGACTCTTTCTAGGCCTCTATACTGGTCCGGCCACAAATGCCAGAAAAGAATGTGGGCATCCGCGATCCGAAAGAATGGTTTCTATGATGGTGAGCTCTGACAGAGCTTCTTCTTGAATTAGCATCACTGGTGAACCATTCAGCCGGTGCCCATGATGGATGAATATCAGCCTGATCTCTACTGACAGAGGGTATTTGGTCTGCAGGAGGGGGAGGAAGGATTTGACCATCTGCAAAGAGAGGATTGGAATCAAAGGCTGTCTGTCCTGCAGCAAATTCATCATACATCATATTGAGGTACATTTTCTCTCGTCTGTTTGAAGCAGCTACCCTCCTCTCAACTTCAAGGAATTGCCCGAGTGAAGGAGCCATATTGCCTTCATCACAGCCACCAGAGCTTCCACACAAACCCCACCATGACTTGGATCTTGAATTGCGCTTATGTCTTCTAGGTGTCTCTGAGGAGGGATGTTCTTGACCATCAATAACTCTAGTAGAAACCGCCAAATCAGACTGAAGGCCAATTAGGTTTCCAAGGGTTATGCTCCTATCATAGAAGAAAGACCCAGTTGACTGCCATCCATAAACAAAGTCATGGATCGTCAATAATTTGGGGAGAAAGATCTAAACCTTGACCATCGGAATATACAGGATTATATGTGTGTGTGTGTATTAGGGAGATGTGGAATTTTACCTCAGTGTCTAAATCTGATGAAGAATCTGAAGAAATACTTGGAGAAACAGCTATCAAACTACTGAAAGCATTAGGCTCTGTTAACATGTGATTCTCCATCAGTCTATCTCTTACATGCAACGGTTGCAAACCAAGTGGCCATCCGTCATTCTGTTCAGAGTAGGCAGAGAGCCCATTTGTTTAGTATCTGCAGACTCCAATCTACAACCAACATCAGAACTATCCCCCAAACTGTGTTCTATCCAACTAAACAGAATCCATTCACCCATTACTCCAATAAATGAAAATAACCCATCTACTAAATGTCCATAGTTTAACTTAGTATCCTATATCCATTTCACAGCCACAATATTACCAATTAGTACGCCATGAGCATGAATATCAAAGCCTTCAAACAGACAGCAAAACTGTCTATCCATAGTTTAACTTTCTATCATACCCATTTCACAGCCACAATATTACCCATTAATACACCATGAGCATGAAGATCAAAGCCTTCAAACAGACAGCAAAACAAGAGCAACAAAAAAAGTGAAAGGAAATGCACCTGATCGGCCATTGAAAGAAGCCAGTGACTTATTGTCTTATTTGTTCAATCCCGTGAACTAAAGCTTCCACCATTCTGACATATCCACCCTATAAAACCGAACAGAAAGCTCGCAGATCACAACCTACCTAATGCAGTCCAGTCTCCAGTCATCTGACAATTGAAAAAAATTAAGGTCAATATCAGGGCTGTTGATTGACAAGTGATCGGATGCTGAGAGGTGGTTCTGTGCATTGAAGGGCAGGTGAAGTGAAACAAATTACATATACATACCGACAGAGCAATCAAGAAACAGCAGATTTGTTTTAAGAAAACATTTCCGTTGAAAAAACAAGTGTGCTTGAGAATGTGGAAGGAGTGACTGATTGATTGAATGTGTGCATAAAGCGATCCACTGTAAAGTACTTCAACGGTTAGAGTTCAGTGTTCAGTGTAAGGTGTGATGATTAATCCCATACTAGAGGGAAAAAAGAAAGAGCAGGGGGGCTCTACCGACCAATACAGTGATTGTCAGATCCTCTCATGTGTTTCGTTTCTTTATCGTCTGGCCCTCCTCATAGATTTTTCCGCTTTGTTTGTTAATTTCCAGCTATTTTTTTAATTCTAAGCAGCCCATATTGTTAGCGGTGTGGACACTTGCCCTGCATCCGGTCCACCTAGTACTCGTCTATTCTCTTTCAGTTCTTTTAATAATGCATAGCGATAAATAGTAATNTGTTTGTTAATTTCCAGCTATTTTTTTAATTCTAAGCAGCCCATATTGTTAGCGGTGTGGACACTTGCCCTGCATCCGGTCCACCTAGTACTCGTCTATTCTCTTTCAGTTCTTTTAATAATGCATAGCGATAAATAGTAATAGATATCTTTTCCGAAATATATTATTACAATATTACTTGAACATGAAATATTTTCGAGAATATATGGAGAATATTAGATGATTAAATTAGTATAATCCTATTTTCATTGGGATATAGATCATATCTGTGAATATAAATTTTATATAAAAAAATTATATTAGAAAGAATATGAATTTTTTTTTTAAATTTTAAATTAAAATAAATTATATTAGAGAGAATTTGATTTTTAAAGGTGTTTTCTAGTTTTTTATTATAATAATATGTTATTTTTAATTTCTCATTTTTAAAGATATGATTTTAAAAGAAATTATTAACATTAAAATTACACATGGTTGTAAATGATTTTAATTTTATTTGTATAATTATTATGCCTTGTCATGATTAAAGTTAAAAAATGTTGTTACCAATGTTTCCATTTATAATCAAAACCTAAATTTATGAGTAAAAGGTA
>SNQJ01S0145553.1:32637-56755 GCA_010110895.2 Picea sitchensis | reverse complement strand
GGATATGCGCCCTTTACCCCTCATTATAACCAATTATTTCATCCTTCACTAGTTTCTCTTCCGGTGACTTCAGACCCAACTGTTGAGTACTATTGGAAGGTCCAGTTCTATTTTGAGAGGAAGGACGTTACGTCTTCTAGGACATGAGCATTTGATTTCTTTTTATTCCCTCACGCAGACAAAACCCACTTACCAACATATATGTTTCTTTCTCATTTTATGTATGATGCACATCTGATTACAGTTTGATTTGGATATATATATATTGTGTGAACATTCAACGCAAAGGCTCTTGTTTTTATATTTCTCTCACCACTTGTTTCACATATTCACACAGCTAGTCTGACATCATAGGGGAACCACAGAACCCCCATCCTTCACGACGATTGCTCAACCTCCCTCCTATCTTAGGGGGAGTATATGGTCATGCCCACTCATCGACACCTCCTTCACACACTCCTGTGAGTGCTACTATCTTAGGATCAACTTTTCTTGGT
This sequence comes from Picea sitchensis, assembly GCA_010110895.2. Taxonomy (NCBI): domain Eukaryota; kingdom Viridiplantae; phylum Streptophyta; class Pinopsida; order Pinales; family Pinaceae; genus Picea; species Picea sitchensis. The sequence continues at coordinate 56,258 of SNQJ01S0145553.1, read as the reverse complement.
TCTACATTACTTGGGTCAACTTCCCAAGGTCATCTGTTCACTCACTCTCCTTTACACAGAAGCAGGATACCCACTTCCTCTCAAGGAGGGAGCACCAACCCACCTAGTCCCCATCAAGGGTCAGGTTCATAAGACACCATGGCCAGAGATAACCCTCCCCCCCCACTACAGATTCCATATTTGGCCTCTCTCAACATACCGGATCTCACCAAACTTACCAATGATCCTATATTGCATGACGCCACATGTCCAGCAATGCCAACAAAACTTCCTTCAGACATACCAAAGTTTGAAGGGAAGGCAGGGGATGACCCTGCCAACCACGTCATGACCTTTCATCTATGGTGTTCTTCCAATATCATTATGGATGATTCCATCAGACTGCGATTATTTCAACGCACACTCACGGGCCCCTCGGTGAAATGATATGTCGAAGAAAAATCAGGGTCCCATGCGACCTTTGAGTCATTGGCCAAAGCATTCTTGACCTTCTTCCAATTACCCATCTGCCACGACAATGGTCTAGAACTACTGTCTAACTTCAAACAAACCTCAGGCACACACATTTTGACCACATTCATGAGTGGCGTAGGAGACATAGTTTGTGCAAAGCAGAAACCACCAAGAAACAATGTCTTGATTGGTTTCTTAGATCACGTGTCTCTCTCCTTGGAAAGGATGTAGCTTCCACCTTCCCACAATCCGAAGAGGAATCCATCAGTAAGGCCCAACAGTATGACCTCATCTATGCACAGTCAGGGTACTTATACACGATACTTCCTAATCTTCGAAAACATGTGCCATTTGGCCAAGACAAACCTGGGATGTCTCACTCAGCAGACAGAGTAATCGGTGCCACCACACACCATGGTCCACAACCCCAACCACCACCGATGTATGCAACACCTCAATACCTACCAACGTATGGGGGCACCCCTTATTACCCCCCACATCCTTATCAACAGCCTTACCCTGTTGCTATACCCCCACCCATCAGTGGACTGACACCTCCCATACATCCACCTGTTCCCACAAACAGTGGTAATCCCTCAACATCAGCTTATAGTACTAGTGAAAGAACTACTCCTTCCTATGTACCTTATGGATCGATACCACCACAAAATCCATACTTCCCTTTTCCTGGTCCCCCACAACCCATTGCGCCCCCACATCCTCATGCAGGGGTAAATTTTTTTCAACCCTCTGTTGCTCAACAATACCAAAATTTTGAACAGTTGAACACAGCCAACCCAAGTCATCCATCGAACAATGCCAAGAAGAAAGGACGGAACAGGAATAACAACAACCCAAGTCAAGGCAGGAATCAACCTCCACAGCACCAACCAACTGGGGGAAACTAGAACCAAAGGAGCCAAAACCCCCAAGGGGGAAATAATAACAAACTCCAAGGGTGAAATAATGTTAAAACCATCTTCCCGTGTGCTATTTGTGGTGAGTTTGGTCATTACACTCACCATTTCCCCCAGATCATTGATTTCAAATGGTTGAAAGACTCGGGTAGTCTTCCCCATTCTCCTGCACAAACTGCCCCTCAACAGGCACCACAACAATACGTGCAACAACCCCCTCCTGCCATACTACAAAATCCTATTCCACATCAAGGTGTGATAAACACCCAACATGACACACAACATCCCCCACCTCAGGTAGGACAATACCACAACCCCAACAATCCAGCAGAGCGTACAATTCTCCTCACCAGTGAGGAAGAAATCCTTCTGCAAACGCGTAATCGTCAATATCATACACCCGCTGAGTCTACTCCCATATCTCCATAGAAAAACCCTACACTGACGTGACCCCTGTTGGTGATCCCTCGCCCTTCCACCGAACCACCACTACGCATCCCTCGCATCCCCTTGCATAGGAATTTCCACAACCCACAGGCTAGGGCAGCTCATAACTATAGCTTGGTAGACGACTTAGCGCAATCCTCAACTGCCATGTCAGTCTTGAAAGTCCTCTAGACTTGTCCTACGCTGCGGAAATCACTACTTTCTGCCTTGGGGGCAGTCGACCCGACCGATACTCGACTCATTACCTTTGATCTTGACAGCGGAGAACCTCATCTTCCCGCCTTGATCACCTTTCAAATACCAGTAAAAATATGGAACATCATAGTTCATCGATGTATCATCGATGAAGGTGCATCTACATGCATTATGTCCAAAACAGTATGGAAGAAACTTGGTTCTCCAGAACTCATACCCTCTGCCACCACATTACGAGCTTATGATGGATGACCATCCTCTCCTGAAGGGCTCTTCCAAAATGTCCCCGTTGAACTCGGGGGCAAGACTATTCTCATTGATATCGAAGTTATCGACGCCCTGCTCAATTATAATATCTTGTTCGGTCATAGCTACATGTACACTATGAATGCAGTGGCATATTCCATCTTTCGTACAATGATGTTCCCCGACAATGTGAAGATCGTGACCATCGACCAAGTCTCACATTATGAGCCCAACCCATCTGCCAACCTCGATAACATTCTTCCTCTCATCCACACCAACCAAGACGCATATCCACTTGTCGAGATGGGTCCTGGGATTTTCAAAGATCCATCCTTGTTAGGGAAGTACCCTGGCTCACCACAACTACTTCATCCTACTAATCAATTATGCGTCGTATCATCTAACAGAACTCACACAGAGGATTCTCTTCCTCCTCAGGAGGCTTCAGTCATTCCCGACATCTCAATAATCGTAAAATCACTCCCGCTGGAGCCTCCTACGCACTCGTCGACCTCAACAATCCACGAATCCACATCCCCTCAAGGGAATAATCCCATCTGGGAGACACTCCCCCAACCCCTCACCAAGATTCCCTTATGTGATAAAAATGTTTTTCATCAAGCACATAAATGTGGTTGGTGCATTAGTGAGTTTGAAAGGTATGGCTACAAACTTGTAGTGTCGGTATCTTGTTCGAAAAGATGTTTTGTTTATGTCTTGGTCCTTTATCTTGACTTGATGATAACTGGATTGTAAATCCAATTTTGAGAAGATCTTGGCCCCACCAACTTGATCGAACAGGTCATTTATCCTGGGTAAGGGGTATTTGTTCTTAATGGTCACTTTGTTCAGTTGTCTATAATTGATACATAGTCTTAGAGTACTGTCTTTATTTTTCACAAAGAGGACTGGTGCTCCCCATGGCGAGACACTTGGTTTGATATACTCCTTGTCCAACAATTCATGTAATTGTATTTTTAATTATGTCAGTTCAGGTAGACTCATTCAGTAGGGTGCTTTTGAGATAGGGGCTCATCTGGGTAGTAAGTCTATGGAGAAATCTATTTCTCTCCTAGGAGGTAATTTTGGTATCTCATCAACAAACATGTCTTTGAATTCATGTAGGATATCAAAGTCTTCTAACTTGGGCTTATCCTCTTTTTCTAATAGATTTGTCACTTGGATGGTGTAAACTTGACATCCCTTTATAATACATTTCTTGAGTTGCATCGCTAAAACTTGTCTGACTGATACAGGTTTTGGTATGCCTTGGGTTGTTCTAACAGTGACAAAATTATCTTTATAGCTAAGTATCTTTGTATAACAATCTAGTACTGTTTTTTGTTGTTCCAACCAATCCATCCCAATAATCATATCATAAGACCCTAGCAGTAGGATGTTTGGATTGGTCCTTATCTTTTGACCATCTAAGTTGAACTCAAGATCAGAAATAAAGTTAACTACTTTTCTTTTAGCACTTGTTGCTAGTTGTACAAGCCAAGATTTTTTGTGCTTTTGTTTCTTAAGTTTATTCAAATCTACTACATCGGGAGTAATATAACTTAACGTAGCTCCAGGGTCAATTAAAACAGAAATTTGAGTGTCATGGATTTTACCTTCGATCTCTACTACCGAGGACTGGTGGTCATCTTATCGACCATCTATGACTTCATTTATCTGATTTAGACTTCTTCCCATGTCTCCCACTATCGAGGCTTCCTGCAAATTGTAGAATGCAGTGATGTTTGTTGTAATTAAACATGGACATTTCCTCCTTAGTTGAGTCTCTCCACACTCCCAACACTTTAATGGCTCACAAGAGTTGTCCTCAAACTTCTTCGTTCCCAGGTTTATTGGTTTACCACTACCTTGTGTATTCGGATGATTGGAGTGAAAATCCTACCTTGGGAAACTTTTTGCTTCATTTCGATAAGGAGCTAGCTGGTATCCCTTCTTTCATTGGTGCATTCCATCTTGATTCTTATCCTTCTAGGTATTTGGAAACTCTACCCACTATTTATACTGGTCATAGCACATGCATTCCTTCCTTAATGCCTCACTCAAGGGTTTGGGGTTGTCAAACTCAATTCTATCCCGGTAAGCTTGTGGTAAACAACTTAAGAACCGTTGGATTTTTACCTTGTCCTCCCAGATGTATGGTACAAACCTTAATAGTTCCAGAAATTTATTTATAAGGTCCTGCATCATCATTTGTCTGAGTCGTAATTCGTAAAATTCTTTCATCTTCCTTTCATAATAGATTTCAGAAAGGTATTGTTTATTAAAAGACTTCTTAAAGTCGAACCATTCTAACTGTTTCTCCTTTAGGCCCTTGGCCAATTTCAGGTCCTACCACCAAATGTTGGCCTTCCCCTTCAGATTGTAGATGGCCATCCTGACCTTCATGTTGTTGGAATAGTTGTAGATTTGGAAGTATTTTTTGATGTCCAACAACCATGACCCGACTTCTTCTCCTGTATTGGATTATCCATCAAAAGTAGTTGCTTTAATCTTTTTAAATTCTCCTTCAAGGTGGTCTGTTTGTTTTCTTTTTTTGTCTGGTATGGTTTTGTCTTCAGCTAAAGGTGTCCCTTCAGACAAACTGTCTCATTTTTTTGTTTTCACACCAGAATTCTTGGAAGCCCTTTTTTTGACCTCCTCCTCACAGTTATCATATTTTGGGATTTTCTTGGTTACTATACTACGCAACAGGACTTCATTTATCTCTTGTTGTTCCTACTGTGCCTTCTTCAATTTTTCATTGTCGACCTTGAAAACCTGTAGTTCAACAATAAGGTTCCTCATTGCTTCCAACACCTTCGTGGAAGAACTTCCATCATTGTTCTGTCTTGGATCTCTAGGAGGTCCTTGCTGTGGATTCCCTTCATCTTGATTTTTGCACTTTCTTGAGCTTCCATTATTCAACACAAAACAAAAAAGCTTTCGGTTTGTAATCCACAAGATTTTTTAGTTTTTTCATAAATCAGAATATATACTAAGCAATTAATGTGGCCCTATTCAGGCCTAGTGTTGTAACTTTTTCTCTGATACTATATGTAATGTACCTCAAAAACTGTCACAAAAAAAAAAGTTGTTTGTACAATTATCCTTACATAGTTTCGAGATTCAAGCAATTAAGTCTTCTGTTATAAACCTTGAGTCTGAAATTTTGTTAGAGACCTTATTGTCGTTGATTTTCTTTACTATGCAACTTAAAACTTCCTACTCAATGATACAATAAGTGTATACTCCTCCCTTCAATGTTATTTAAAGTCTTGTTAAAATTACCAATATTTTCTTATTTGATGATACCTATAACACCATCACAGACTTAACTATACAAGCGACTTGTAAACATGTTTGTACTTCCCTACTTCTAATTGGGAGGAATATTCTCCAATGTTTTCCTACCAGTCCAAACATCAACACACAACAACTCCCAAAATCGCGAAAAGTGACCAGCATGTCGGGATTTCTCGAGTACAACAACCAACATCAACACACAACAATTCCTGAAACGACGAAAAGTGACCAGCATGTCAGGATTTCGGAGTTCACGATTTCATGAGTACAACAACCAACATCAATAAACAACAATTCTTGAAATCGCGAAAAGTGACCATCATGTTGGGATTTCGCGAGTACAACAGCCAACATCAACACACAACAATTCTCGAAATCGTGAAAAGTGACCAGCATTTCGGGATTTAGGAGTTCAGGATTTCGTGAGTACAACAACCAACATCAACACAGAACAAATCCCAACATCACAAAAAGTGACTAGCACTTCGAGATTTCAGAGTTCGGGATTTCACGAGTACAACAGCCAACATCAACACACAACAACTCCCAAAATTATGAAAAGTGACTAGCACTTTGGGATTTCGCGAGGACAGAAACCAAACATCAATAGATACAAACCTCTGAAATGTGAAACAAAGGGAAGGTGGGATCCGTACTTCGAGGTTTCAGGGTTTGGAACTTCGCGAGTTCCAGTGTCCAAACATCAACATAAAAAACTTATGAAATGAAAAAAAGGAAAGGTGTGACCCGCATTTTGGGATTTCGGGGTTCAGAACTTCATGAGTTCCAGTGTCCAATCATCAACATAAATAAACATTTGAAATGTTAAAAAGGGAAGGTGGGACCCACATTTTGGTATTTCGGGGCTCAGAACTTTGCGAGTTCCAGTGTCCAAACCTCAACATAAACAAACTTCTGAAATGCAAAAAAAGGAAGGTGGGTCCCACATTTCGGTATTTCAGGGTTCAAAACTTTGCGACTTCCAGTGCCCAATCATCAACACAAACAAATTTATGAAATGAAAAAAAAGGGAAGGTGGGACCTACATTTCGGGGTTTCGAGGTTCAGGGTTTCGTGATTTCAAATGCCCCGACCCTCACCTGTAACAACTCCTGAAATGTGAAAAAAGGGAAAGTTGGACTGGCACTTCGGGGTTTTGCAAATTCTAAATTCATCATAGACTTTAACTATGAAAAGGGTAGATGGTTTTTAAAAAAAACAAGGAAAGCATAAAATCTTCTGAGGCGTCAATTCTCATGATTGTTCAGTATCTGATAAAAGAAAAAGGGGTTTCCAGATTTATTTAACGTTCTGAATTTTGTCTTTCTATACACATCTAGTATTTTTTGTGCATGTTGTTAGTGCATGCAAAAAAATTCATACAAAACAATGAAATACGTGTATGTAGGTGATTATATGAGTATCCCTGTGATCCATAAGGTTCTTTCTATTTCATATTCCTCTTCAATTCTTAATGTAAGAAACATGAAGTCCCTTTATGGGGCAAGATTGTTCAGAAATTTAATTCTAGTGATGCATCTACCTGTTTCCTTTTGACACAAAATTACTCAATTCTGATTTTCTCAGATTTAGATCTATTTAATAATTCAGTCATAAAAATGATTCTATATCTACACATATTGGTCTTCTTAAAACACGCAGAGTATCCTAGCATTGTGACTTCAGAATTAAACTTAACATCTAGATGGATCAACTTTCTTAAACTCAACTCGTATAAAATAAACTTGCCTAGTACTTCCAGATTTCGGGAGAGGCCACTCCAGAATTTAGACCGTGATTGTAATTTTAATACCATGATATATTTCATCCATTGAAAGAATTATTTCAAATTTAGAACAAATAGATGCATAGTATCAGTTACACACAAAACATCCGAGAACAGAGAGGGAAAGGTTTGCATTAACGCAATTAGATATAATCACTCAATAGATACATGAAATCAATCAAACATAGCCATTCAAAACAAAGAGGGGTAGATCAACATATCTTAATCCAATCCATGGAAATACAAAGGGAACAACCACATTCCTCCCAACCGTAGAACAGGGCAGCCAAAACTACTTGCCCGATTCACCCCCTAGCCTGACCATGAATCCATGAGGGCGAACTTGGAGACTCCTCAGTAATATTCCAAATTTTTCAGTAGTTTTCCCCTTGCCTCACACTTTCTCGATAATTCTCATAACAGAAAGAGGACTCGTAATCCTTTCCCCATCATACTTGGCAGTGTCTTGCCTCCTTGGATATGCTATTTATCAATTTTTTCCCAGGTCTTTTTCCCTCCTTTGGGGATTTTTGCAGCTTTTTTAATCCCTGATTTTCAGGGGCTACCAGTGGCCAAATCTATTATTTTCCACTTTTAATAATCATCCCAGAGGTAGTTCCAACATGTTCCCCACTCATGGAGTCATGGTCAGTTGATTTTTAACATGGTTGTTCCATTTGTCCTCCTGCATTTAATATATAAATGTTTTGTTTTTATAAAAGTATCATAGTCAACTAGTTAGTTGAGTCAGATCCAATCTATGCCCAATGGTCACAATAATTAATTACAATTATTAAATTTGAAATTCGGAATTTCCATAAATGGAAAAAAATTCCAGATTCGAATTTCCCAAAAATGGAAATAAATTTCCAGCACATTTCAAAAATAAAAATATTTTACTTTTGGGAGATGTCACATGCAAACGTTGAGGAAACACAAATTGTACACCAAATTTGACAAGTGTGACTTTTATTAAAAAGAAATACAATATCTAGGACATGTAATTTCAGCAGAAGGCATTATCGTAGACCCGGAAAAGATAAAATCCATTATGGAATGGTCGATACCTAAGGATGTAGTAGATATCTAGTCATTCATGGGAATCATCGGATATTATCATACATTTATAGAAGGTTTTTCCAAGATAACCTACCCTATCATATCATTACAAAAGAAAGGGACCAAGTTTAACTGGTCAGAGAAGTGTCAAGACAATTTTAACAAGATGAAGGGATTATTGACAACTGCACCTATATTGAACATAGCAGACCCAGATAAATAATTCACCATATGTGTTGATGCAAGTAAAGAAGGACTAGGTGGTATCCTAACTCAGGAAGGACACATTATTTGTTATGAGTCCCAGAAATTAAAAGAAGACGAGTGAAATTATGTCACTCATGACTTAGAATTGGCAGTAGTAATACACACCTTAAAAATGTGGCGTCACTACATAATGGGCAGAAAATTTCTACTATTAACGAAAAATATCGGGGTGAAATATCTGTATATTCAACCTGATCTTAATGCAATACAAGCAAGATGGTTATCCTTCTTGAGCGAATTCAACTTCGAGATCAGACACATCAAGGGTAAGGAATATAAAGTAGCAGATGCTTTAAGAAGAAGAGTCCATGGGTTATTTGAGATAAATATCAGCAAGGTAAAAAGTGATCTGGAACAAAGGATAAGGATGACAGGTATTAACGATAGAGATTACACTAAGATAATGAAAAAATTACAAAACGGTACCACAAACTCAGACAAACCAGATCTAAGAATCGACAAGAAGGGACTATTATGATTGAAAAACAAGCTTTACATACCAGATTCAACAGAGTTAAAATTAACAGTTTTGGACAAAGTGCTTAAGAAACCATATTCTGGCCATCCAGGTTACCAGAAAACAATAACAACACTTAGAAAACTATTTTACTGGCCTAATATGAAGGGAAAAACAACAAATTACTTGGATAGGTGCCAAGATTTTCAGTAGGTTAAGGCCAAACACCAGCATCTAGCTGACCTATTATAGCCATTACCAGTACCAAAATGGAAATGGGAGACCATATCGCTGGACTTTATAATAGGTTTGCCTAAAACTCAAAAACAGAATGATTCTATCATGGTTGTAATCTATAAACTCAGTAAGTCTTCACACTTTATACTGTAAAGTCTACTTTTAAAGCTACAAAGATTGTTGAAATATTCATGAAAGAAATTTTTAGACTGCATGGTATTCCTAAAATGATGATTTCAGATAGAGACGTAAAATTTACATCTGCATTTTGAAAGGAATTGTTTGCATGACTGAATACTAACTTGAATTTCAATACGAGTTATCATCCACAAATGGATGGATAGACCCAAAGGACAAACCAAATCATAGAGGATATGCTCCACAAGTATGTAAGAACTAAACCGAGCAAGTGGGAAGACTACCTGCACTTGGTAGAATTTTCATATAACAATGGCTACCAAACTTTGGCTAAGTTGATCCCTTTTGAAGTATTGTATGACAAAAAGTGTATGAATCCGATTAGCTAGGATAACCCAGCTGACAGACTCATGGTTGGACTAGATATTCTCCAAGAAATGGAGAACATGGTAAGAAAGGTACAATAGAACTTGAAAGAGGCACATGACACACAGAAGAGCTATGCAGATCAGAAAACAAGACACTTGGAATTTCAAGTGGGAGACCATGTTTATTTGAAGGTCAAAGCCTGAAAAAGCTCATTGAAGTTAGGGAACTGTGCCAAGTGGGCACCCAGGTTTTGTGGGCACTTCAAGATACTAGATCAAATTGGACCCATAGCATATCAGCTTGGACATCGAGCTAATCTAAGAATTCATAATGTATTTCATGTTTCTTTGTTGAAAAAGTATATCCATGACCCTACTCATATAATTGATTGGAAGTTGGTGCAGGTGGAACCCTTGCACATTCTGGACTGGAGAAAAATAGAACTTCGGAACAGAGCCATTGCTCAGGTAAAGGTGCAATGGAAGCACTTTAGTCCTGAGGAGGCCACTTGGGAGTTGGAGGGAGATTTGTGGATATCTCATCCAATCCTATTCCAACTAAGGAATGAAAATTGAGGACAGTGTTTTCCTGAAGGGGGAAAGGATGTGACATCCCCAAAAATAAAATATTTTTTAAATTTAAAGTTACTAGAAATTTATTTCATTTTTAGTAAATTCAAATTTGGAATTTTTTTTCCATTTATGGAAATTCCAAATTTGGAATTTGATAATTGTAATTAATTATTATGACTGTTAGGCAGAGACCTGATTAGCCCCAACCAACTATTTGACTATGACACTTGTATGAAAACATAACATTTTATATTGATTGCAGGAGGACAAATGGAACAACCATGTTAAATTTAGCTGACCATGACTCCATGAGTGGGGAACATGTTGGAACTACCTCTGGGCTGATTATTACAAGTGAAAAATCAATGATTTGGCCATTGGAAGCCCATGGAAGTCATGGATTTATAAAATACCTAGMAAATGGATAAATAGCATATGTGAGGAGGCAAGATGCTGCCAAGTATGCTGGGGAAATAGACTATTGATTTTTTTTCCTTGATGTTATGAACACTACTGAATGAGTGTGACGCAAGAGGAATCTACTGGAATTGAAGGACATTGTTGAGGAGGAGTTTCCAAGTTTTCCCTCATGGATTCATGTTCAGGCTAGGGGCTGAATCGGGAAAGTGGATGTGGCTTCCCTATTCTACAGTTGGGAGGAACGTGGTTGTTCCTTTTGTCTTCTCATGAATTGGTTCAGATATGTAAATCTTCTCCTTCTTTGTTTGAATGATTCATGTATTTGATATTATGCATCTAATTGTGCTAAGTTGAAATAATTTCCATGGATGACATCTATTCATTGTAAGAAGTTTATGATCAACGACTAAATTCTAGAAATGGTTCCTCATGAAACTAAAACGCTAGACAAAACTATCTACAAATGAATTTGAAAGAATAGATCTAGCTACAGGAGCATATCTAACTCTGAAATCATAATTCTAGGTAGGATTGTCTATGTATAGATGAAATTGAATTGTACAGATCTATTTATAGGTATATGTTTACTTCTGTAATTGAATTTTTAGCAGATCTATCTTTGAATAATTGAATAGGAACAAGCCTATACATATAGTACATATAGAAATATATATATATATATATATACACACACACACACAGAAGGTATACAAATACCAGTGCAGTTAGTACTGCGTACTGACTACATTAAAAGAAATTTAATAAATGAAATAGAAAACCCACGCAGATACATGTTGTCATAATATTCGATAAAATTTCAGAAGTTCGTTGCCCTAGTATAAGGTATTACAAAAGTGTAATGCTCCATAAGCATAAGGGTTCAAAGACTTTTATTCAGGACCATTACTGATAAAATAACTGAGGCTTTGTTTTTCATTCACACTAAATAAAAGATTTCCAACTAAGAAATACTTACGGCATGAGGAAATCTACAATTATTAAATGATGAATATACATGTGAAACTGTTCACTCTGGGTTCGTGATAGGGGCGATATAGATTTGGAAAATATATTCATACAGTTCTCTATTTTATTCTAATAAATTGAAAAATCCTACTAGTCTTTTGAAACTCCCCTTATATAGTCTAAAAGACGATAGTCATACATGAATATAGATGTATATATAACACTTCTCTTATGGTTAAGCCTTCTAGAATTTTAAACTACTCAATTGTAAACTTGCTCTATCCTTACATTTGACAATGCAGATCATTGTTAACTACTCCTGTTGGGTCCTTTTCAACTTTTATCAATTCAGATAAAAACATACCAACAGTACCATAAGAGATGTCGAAATTAAATAAAATGATACATTGTGAGCCAATATCAGAGTTTAAAGCAGGGCATGTATCCAAAAACAATATTCTCAGTAATTAAATTCAGAATAGGGTGAATCATGAATGATGAGGAGAACCGACTTAATTCAATAATATTTTACATACTTCAATTGTATAGGATAACCATGTAGTGGATTCATGGATAGAATCATATTGTCATAATCCAATCCCAAACTTTAAAGTTACATGGGGAAATTTTTCCCTTTTCCACGTCGATAGGAAGTTGAAGAAAAATTGTTTACAATGACTACTTTTCAACTTGCAACCAGGACTATTCGAACCCTAGAAGAGCACATAAGGGAACTCGAATACCAATTGCATTTTGCACATGTATAAACCCTGGATCCTTGGAAAATACAAAAAACTGGAGAAATCATCATACGAAGATTAGAAAATCATATATAAAAAAAAAGAATTAAGAAGTACACCAATAGAGTAAGATGGGTTATTAACAGAATATTACTTAACTTCCAATTTTCGATTCGCATGACTTCCTTGTCCTTATCCTTTCCAGTCTAGACAGACATCTAGGGCTGAGGTGAAAGGTGCAACAAAACACTGATGGGTACCCTCGCATCAAACCGGGCTCATCGTTAGTGATACGTTTCTAATCTTGGAATGATTTAAGTAACACAAGGAAAGATATTACACAATATTGTAGATAATGAAAATACAACAGACGTATATACCAAGCCCCTTGCATACATGATTGATATATATCATTTTAAGTGCAAACAGAGTCTATATCTTCCTTTTAACCTGGAGTACGCTTAACTGGTTTTGTCTAGTTTACACACAAACCAGTCTGCATAGAAAGGTATAAGTCTACTTTCCACGCAGTTCAGTTCCGACCCTTTTTCCTTTCAGTGGAGGAGGCTTCCTTAATTAAAAGGGGAAAGAACAAAATGTGGGTGAATACCCGGTTAAGCTGGTTGGGAACCTTGGAAGTAAGGTCTCCCTATAATAGTCAAGCAAACAAACCCACAGTAGGTTTTACCACCCAGACCCATGGCTATTTTGGCTAAGAATTTCTGGTTTTGGGTAAACGAGGCCGACCTTCCCTCTCCCTAACAGAAGAGAAACATCGATGAACCTTAAAAAAAAGAAAAGAATCATTCCTCTTATTTAACCAATGTGGGTTATATGTTTTAGGAAAAACTTACCCGGGAGGAAGACCATGACGTCTCTTGCAACTATGAAGTGACCACCATGGGATTGGGCTACACCTCAAACAAACCTTGTGATACAGAACCACTTCATAGAAAAACAAATTTGACAAATGGTGAACCTACTCTAACCCTAAGTGATGCATTGATGACTAGGAGTAAATGTCAAGAATGTAGAGGATGGATAGCCATGTGACGATGGAAGAATCGAATTGACATATTAGGTGTAAATCCTGGTAGTTACATTGGAATTCGCAGGACTCTCATTAATGAAGTTACATATCCTTAACTGTTATGACTGGAAACTATCTCTTCCACTTAAATATGGTGTGATTCGACACCTTATTAACCCGAGGAAAGGTAAATTCCATTCACACCATGTATATTAGTAAAGATAGTACCTCGATCCTAGTTGTCAAAATTCCAATGGCTGTCGAATTTAATTCTTCATTACAATCAACCACCAGCTCGAAGAACCACTAAATAACCATGACTTAGAAGTTATGTTAAGTTGTCTGGTGTACAAATCAACCCCACAGTTATTATGGTTAAATATCTAGAGACAGTGTTGCTAGGGTTAAAAATATCCACAAGTGGACTGGTGTGCAGATATGGAACCTTTGTTAAACAAAGATATAAATGATTTGTAGTATGAACACTTACATACGTATCCCTATTCTCATATGGGTAAAGAATAGAGGTTAAAAGGAATTTCTAAAGCCTTGTAAGTACTCCTTTATAATCCTTCTATTTTTTATTTAGTAAGATGAGATAAATCGGATGCTTTGTGGTAAGTAGAAACTTAGAAATTTGTGACAAGATATTTATAATAAAGTTTTGTCTTTGTTTAACAAGGCATTATTATAGAGTTTCATAAATGAATTGGCAACAAAGTTGTAAAACTAGGACCCCTCCCTCTATCAAGAAATTAAATAGAGGGTAGATAAACAGAAAGAGTTTTTTTTTTATTTGGTAAATATGAGTTCCATTACATATGGTATCAGAGAAAAAGTTACAACACTAGGCATGAAAAAAACAGTGATGGAAGGTCACCCACTAAGGTGTTGGAAACAATGAGGAATCTTATTGTTGAACTACAGGTCTTCAAAGCTGACAATGAAAAACTGAAGAAAGCTCAGCAGGAACAACAAGAAATAAACGAAGTCCTGCTGCACAGTATAGTGACCAAGAAAATATCAAAGGATGATAATAATGATGAAGAAGTCAGCAAGAGAGATTTCAAGAACTAAGGACCAGAAACAAGAAAAGGAGACAGTTCATCTGAAGGAACACCTTCAGCTGAAGATAGAACTAAAATGGATGGAAAAAGAAAACAAGTAGACCACCTTGAAGGAGAATTTTAAAAGATTAAGCCAGCTACCTTTGATGGAGAATCCAGGACAAGAAAAGAAGCATATACATGGTTGTTGGACATCAAAAACTATTTCCAGATCTACAACTATTCCAGCAACATGAAGGTCAGAATGGCCATCTACAATCTGGAAGGGAAGGCCAGTATTTGGTGGCAAGACCTGAAATTGGCCAAAGGGCTAAAAGAGAAACAGTTGGAATGGTCTGACTTTAAAAGGTATTTTAAGAAACAATACCTTTATGAAAGATATTATGAAAGGAATATGAAAGAATTTTACGAGTTACGACATGAACATATGACAATGGAGGACCTTATAAATAATTCTTTAGAACTACTAAGTTTTGCACCATACATCGGGGAGGATAAGGTAAAAATCCAACGATTCTTAAGCTATATAACACAGTCCTACAGGGAAAGAATTGAGTTTGACAACCCCAAATCCTTGAGCGAAGTATTCAGGAAAGCATGAATGTGCTATGACCAGTATAAACAATAGGTAGAGTTTCCCAAATCCTGCAAGGATAAGAAGCAAGATTGAATGAACCAGCAGAACAAGGGATACTAGCCAGCTCCTTATCGAAATGTAGAAAAAAGTTTTCTGAGAAAGGATTTTCACTCCAATCATCTGAATACACAAAGCAATGGTAAATGGGTAAACCTGGGAATGAAGAAGTTTGGGGATAGCTTCCGCGAGCCATTAAAATGTTGGGAATGTGGAGAGCCTCATCTAAGGAGGAACTATCCACAAATAATTTCATTAAACATAATTGTTGTTCATAATTTGCAGGAAGCCTCGATGGTGGGAGACATGGGCAGAAGCCTACATTAGATAAATGTAGCCATAGATGGTCAACAACATGACCACCAGTCCTCTGTGGTAGAAATCGAAGGTAAAATCAATAACACTTGAATTTCTGTTCAAATTGACCCTGGATCTACGTTAAGTTATATTACCCTTGATGTAGTAGAGTCAAATAAACTTAAGAAACTGAAGCATGCAAAATCATGGCTTGTACAACTAGCAACAAGTACTAAAACTAAAGTAGTTGACTTTATCTATAATTTTGAGTTCAACCTAGATGGTCAAAATATAAGAACAAATCTGAACATCCCACCACTAAGATCTTATGATATGATTATCGGGATGGATTGGTTAGAACAACACAAAGCAGTAGTAGATTTTTATACAAAGATACTTAGCTATAAAGATGATTTTGGCACTTCTAGAACAACCCAAGGTATACCAAAACTGGTATCAGTCAGACAATTTTCAGCAATGCAACTCAAGAAATGTATGATTAAGGGATGTCAAGTTTATCCCATCCAAGTGACGAATCTATTAGAAAAAAAAGATAAGCTGAAGTTATAAGACTTTGTTGTCCTATGTGAATTCAGAGACATGTTTGTGGATGAGATACTAGAATTGCCTCCTAGAAGGGAAATAGAATTCTCCATATACCTACTACCCGATTCAAGCCCTATCTCAGAAGCACCTTACCGAATGAGTCTACCAGAACTGACAAAATGAAAATTACAATTACAGGAATTGTTGGACAAAGAGAATATCAGACCGAGTGTCTCACCATGGGGGGCACCAGTCCTCTTTTTGAAAAATAAATACGGTACTCTAAGACTATGTATCGATTATAGACAACTGAACAAAATGACTATTAAGAACAAATACCCCTTACCAAGGATAAATGATCTGTTCGATCAAGTAGGCAGGGCCAAGATCTTTTCAAAATTGGATCTCTGATCTGATTATCATCAAGTTAGGATAAAATATGAGGACATAAGAAAAACAACCTTTCAAAAAAGATATGGACACTACAAATTCGTAGTCATACCTTTCGGACTCACTAACCCACCAACCACGTTTATGTGCTTGATGAACAGTATTTTCAGTTAATACTTGGACAAGTTCATGGTAGTATTTATCGACGACATTCTGGTCTATTCAAGAACAAAATAAGAACATAATGAACACTTAAGGATAGTTCTACAAACGTTGAGGAAAAAAAAACTGTACGCCAAATTTGACAAGTGTGACTTTTATCAAAAAGAAATACAATATCTAGGACATGTAATTTCAGCAGAAGGCATTGTTGTAGACCTGGAAAAGATAAAATCCATTATGGAATGGTTGGTACCTAAGGATGTAGTGGAAATCCGGTCATTCATGAGAATCACCAGACATTACCGTAGATTTATAGAAGGGTTTTCCAAGATATCCTACCCTATCACATCATTACAAAAGAAAGGGACCAATTTTAACTGGTCAGAGAAGTGTCAAGACAATTTTAACAAGTTGAAGGGATTATTGACAACTACACCCATATTGAAGGTAGCAGACCCATATAAAGACTTCACTGTATGTGTTGATGTAAGTAAAGAAGGACTAGGTGGTCTCCTAACTCAGAAAGGACACGTTATTTGTTATGAGTCCCAGAAATTAAAAGAACATGAGCGAACTTATGTCACTCATGACTTAGAATTGGCAGCAGTAATACACAACTTAAAAAGGTGGCGACACTACATAATGGGTAGGAAATTTCTACTATTGACGGATAATAGCGGGGTGAAATATTTTTTTAGTGAACCCGATATTAATGCAAGACAAGCAAGATGGCTAGCCTTCTTGAGCGAATTCAACATCAAGCTCAGACACATCAAGCGTAAGAAAAATAAAGTAGTAGACACTTTAAGTAGAAGAGTCCATGGGTTATTTGAGATAAATATCAGGAGGGCAGAAAGTGATCTGGAACAAAGGATAAAGATGATAGGTATTAATGACAGAGATTACACTAAGATAATGACAGTATTACAAAACAGTACCACAAACTCAGACAAACCAGATCGAAGCATCGACAAGAAGGGACTATTACGATTGAAAAACATGCTTTACATACCAGATTTAGCAGAGTTAAAACTAACAGTTTTGGATGAAGTGCATAAGAAACCATATTCTGGCCATCCAGGTTACCAGAAAACAATAACAACAATTAGAAAACTATTTTACTGACCTAATATGAAGGCTGAAACAACAAAGTACTTGGCTAGTTGCCAAGATTGTCAGCAGGTTAAGGCCAAACACCAGCATCCAACTAGCCTATTACAGCCATTACCAGTACCAGAATGGAAATGGGAGACCATATCGCTGGATTTTATAATAGGTTTTCCTAAAACTCAGAAACAAAATGATTCTATCATGGTTGTAATCGATAAACTCAATAAGTCTGCACAATTTGTCCCTATAAAGTCTACTTTTAAAGCTAGAAACATTGTTGAAATATTCATGAAAGAAATTTTTAGACTGCATGGTATTCCTAAAATGGTGATTTTAGATAGAGACGTAAGATTTACATCCGCTTTTTGGAAGGAATTGTTTGCATCACTGAATACTAACTTGAATTTTAGTACGAGTTATCATCCACAAATGGATGGATAGACCAAAAGGACAAACCAAATCATAGAGGATATGCTTTGCATGTATGCAAGAACAAAACTGAGCATTTTGGAAGACTACCTGCACTTGGTAGAATTTGCATATATTAATGGGTACCAAACTTTGGCTAAGTTAAACCCTTTCAAAGTATTGTATGACACAAAGTGTATGACTCTGATTAGCTGGGATAACTTGGCTGACAGACTCATGGTTGGACCAGAGATGCTCAAAGAAATGGAGAACATGGTAAGAAAGGTACAACAGAACTTGAAAGAGGCACAGGATAGACATAAGAGCTATGCAGATCAGAAAACAAGACACTTGGAATTTCAAGTGGGAGCCATGTTTATTTGAAGTTCAAAGCCCGAAAAAGATCATTGAAGTTAGGGAACTATGCCAATATGGCACCTAGGTTTTGTGGTCCCTTCAAGATACTAGCTCGAATTGGACCAGTAGCATATCAACTTGCACTTCCAGTTGATCTAAGAATTCATAATGTATTTCATGTTTCTTTGTTGAAAAATTTTATCCATGACCCTACTCATAGGATATATTAGAACTTGGTGCAGGTGGAACCCACAGGAGAGTTCCAGGTGGAACCCTTTCACATTCTGGACTAGAGAGAAATGGCACTTCGGAACAGAGTCGTCGTTCAGGTAAAAGAGCCATGGAAGCACTTTAGTCCTGAGGAGGCCACTTGGGAGTTGGAGGGAGATTTGCATAAATCTCATCCAAACCTGTTCCAAGTAAGGAATGAACACTGAGGATAGTGTTTTACTAAAGGAGGAAAGGATGTGACATCCCCAAAAATAAAATATTTTTTAAATTTAAAGTTGTTGGATATTTATTCCGTTTTTAGTAAATTCGAATTTCGAAAATTTTTGCCATTTATGGAAAATCTGAATTTGGAATTTGATAATTGTAATTAATTATTATGAATGGTGGGCAAAGACCTGATTTGACCCAACTAGCTATTTGACTATGACACTTGTATGAAAACAAAATATTTTATATTGATTGCAAGAGGACAAATGGAACAACCATGTTAAATTTAGCTGACCATGACTCCATGAGTGGGGAACATGTTGGAACTACCTCTGGGTTGATTATTACAAGCGACAAATCAGTGATTTGGCCATTGGCAACCCCTAAAAATGAGGGATGTAGAAATCTGCGAAAATTCCCAAGGGAGGGAAAAGACCTAGGCAATGGATAAATAGCATATGTGAGGAGTAACGACGCTACCAAGTATGTTGGGGAAAGAGACTATTGATTTTTTTTCCTTGCTGTTATGAACACTACTAAATGAGTGTGAGGCAAGAGGAACCTACTGGAATTGAAGGACATTGTTGAGGAGGAGTTTTGAAGTTCCCCCTCATGGATTCATGGTCAGGCTAGGGGGTGAATTGGGCAAGTGGATGTGGCTGCCCTATTTTACGGTTGGGAGGAACGTGGTTGTTCCTTTTGTCTTCTCGTGAATTGTTTCAGATATGTAAATCTTCTCCTTCTTTGTTTGAATGATTTGTGTATCTGATATTATGCATCTAATTGTGCTAAGTTGAAATAATTTCCATGGAGGGAATCTGTTCATTGTAAGAAGTTTATGATCAAAGACTAAATTCTGGGAATGGTTCCTCCTGAAACTAATATGCAAGACAAAACTATCTACAAATGAACTTGAAATAATAGATCCACCGACATGAGCATATCTAACTCTGAAATCGTAATTCTAGGTAGGATTTTCTATCTATAGATGAACTTGAAACGTATAGATCTATTTATATGTATATGTTTACTTCTGTAATTGAAGTTCTAGCAAATCTATCTTTGAATAATTTAATTGGAACAAGCATGTACATATAGTACATATAGAAATACATATAGAAATATATATATATATATATACACACACACAGAAGATATACGTATACTAGTGTAGTTAGTACTGCGTACTGACTACATCAAAAGAAATTTAATAAATGAAATAGAAAACCCACGCAGAGACCCGTTGTCATAATATTCAATAAAATTTCAGAAGTTCGTTGCCTTAGTATAAGGTATTACAGAAGTGTAATGGTCCGTAAGCATAAGGGTTCAGAGACTTTTATTCATGACATTTACTGATAAAATAACTTACGCTTTGTTTTTTATTCACACCGAATAAAATATTTCCAACTAAGAAATACTTACGGCATGAGGAAATCTACAATTATTAAATGATCAATATACATGCGAAATTGTTCACTCGGGGTTCATGATAGGGGCGATATAGATTTGGCTAATATATTCGTACAATTCCCTATTTTATTCTAAGCAATTGAAAAATCCTACTAGTCTTTTGAAAACCCCCTTATACAGTCTAAAAGACAATAGCCATACATGAATATAGATGTAAATATAACACTTCTCTTCTGGTTAAGCATTCTGGAATTTTAAACTACCGAATCCTAAACTTTCTCTATCCTTATATTTGACAACGCAGATCATCGTTAACTACTCCTGTTGGGTCCTTTTTAACTTTTATCGATTCAGAGAAAAACATACTGGCAGTACCATAAGAGATGTCAAAATTAAATAAAATGATACATTGTGAGCCAATATCAGAGTTTAAAGTAGGGCTTGTATCCAAAAACAATAATCTCTATAATTAAATTCAGAATAGGGTGAATCTCGAATGATGAGGATAGCCGACTTAATTCATTAATCTTTTACATACTTCAGTTGTATAGGATAACCCTGTAGTGGATTCATTGAAAGAATCATACTGTCATAACCCAACACCAAACTTTAAAGTTACATGGGGAAATTTTTCCCTTTTCCAAGTCGATAGGAAACTCAGGAAAATTGTTTACAATGACTACTTTTCAACTTTCAACCATAATTGTTCGAACCCTGGAAGAGAACAGAAGGAAACTCGAATACCTATTGCATTTTTCCCGTGTATAAACCCTAGATCCTTGGTGAATACAACAACCTGGAGAAATCATCATACGAAGATTAGAAAATTACAAAAAAAAAATGAATTAAGAAGTTGACCAATAGAGTAAAACGAGTTATTAACTGAATATTACTTAACTTCCGATCTGTTATTCGCATGCCTTCCTTGTCCTTATCCTTTCTAGTCTAGACATACATCCAGAGCCAAGGTGAATGGTGCAACAAAATACTGATGGGTACCCTCACATCAAACGGGGCCCATCGCTAGTGATACGTTTCTACTCTTGGAACGATTTAAGTAACATAAGGAAATATATTACACAATATTGTAGATAATGAAAATACAATAGACGTATATACCAAGCCCCTTTCATACATGATTGATGTATAACATTTTAAGTTTAAACAGAGTCTAAATATTCCTTTTAACCTAGATTATGCTTAATTGGTTGCGTCTAGTTTACCCACACACCAGTCTGCATAGAAAGGTACAAGTCTACTTTCAATGCAGTTAGGTTCCGACCCTTTTTCCTTTCAGTGGAGGATGTTTCTTTAATAAAAAGGGGAAATAAAAAAATGTGGGTGAATACCTGGTTAAGCCAGTTGATCACCTTGGAAGTAAGGTCTTATTGTACTGGTCAAGATAACAAACCCATGGTAGGTTTTACCACCCAGACCCACAGCTATTTTGGCTAAGAATTCCCGGTTTCGGGTAAATGAGGCTCGCCTTCCCTCTCCCTAACATAAGAGAAACATCGATGAACCTTAAGAAAAATAAAAGAATCATTCCTCGAGGATGGATGTAGGATGACTCCGAAAAATACAGGGAGGGTACATGCAAATAGGAACTCAATAGAAATGAAACAAACATGACGGGATTATCGAATCACAGATTGTTTTTACTCTTCATTTTTCCGAAAAACACACTATCTTATTTAACCAATGTGGGTTATATGTTTTAGGAAAAACTTACCCGGGAGGAAGACCATGCCATTTGTTGCAACTATGAAGCAACCACCATGGCATTGGGCTACGCCTCAAACAAACCTTGTGATATAGAGCTGCTCCACAGGAAAACAAATTTGACAAATGGTGAACCTACTCTAACCCTAACTGATGCATTGATGACTAGGAGTAAATGTCAAGAATGCAGAGGACGGATAGCCATGTGATAATGGAAGAATCGAATTGACATATTAGGAGTAAAGCCTGGTAATTACATTGGAATTCGTAGGACTCTCATTAATGGAGTTACGGAGCCTTAACTATTATGATAGAGAACCATCTCTTCCACTTAAATATGGAATGATTCGACACCTTATTAACCCGAAGAGAGGTAAATTCCATTCACACCCTGTATATTAGTAAAGATAGTAGCTCGATCCTAGTTGTCAAAATTCCAATGGTTGTCAAATTTAATTCTTCATTACAATCAACCACCGGCTCGAAGAACCACTAAATAACCATGACTTAGCAGTTATGTTAAGTGTTCTCGTGTACAACTCGACCCCATGGCTATTATGGTTAAATATCTAGAGACATTGTTCCTAGGGTTAAAAATATCCACAAGTGGACTGGTGTGCGGATATGGAACCTTTGTTAAACAAAGATATAAATGAGTTGTAGTACGAACACTTACATGCGTAGCCCTATTCGCGTATGGGTAAAGAATAGAGGTTAAAAGGAATTTCTAAAGCCTTGGAAGTACTCCCTTATAATCCTTCTATTTGTGACTTAGTAAGATGAGATAAATCAGATGCTTTGTTGTAAGTAGAAACTTATAAATTTGTGACAAGATATTTATAATAAAGTTTTGTCTTTGTTTAACAAGGTATTATTACAAAGTTTCATAACTAAATTGATGACAGAGTTGTAAAACTAGGACCCCTCCCTCTATAAAGAAATTAAATAGAGGGTATATAAACATAAATAAATAAAAAATTATTTGGTAAATATGAGGTCCATTACAGAGGTAGGGAGAGAGAAATTTGGAGAGAGAGATAGAGGGAGAGAGAGATGGTGAGAGAGGGAGGGACATGGGAAGAGAGAGAGAGGGGGGGCATGAGATGGAGAGAGATGGATAATGAGAGGGAGATATGGAGGGGAGAGAGAGGGAGGGAGAGAAGGGAGAGAAAATGGGAGAGAGAGAGTGAGGGAAGGAAGGAAGGAGAGAGAGAGTGAGAGAGAGAGAGATAGGTGCATANAACTTATAAATTTGTGACAAGATATTTATAATAAAGTTTTGTCTTTGTTTAACAAGGTATTATTACAAAGTTTCATAACTAAATTGATGACAGAGTTGTAAAACTAGGACCCCTCCCTCTATAAAGAAATTAAATAGAGGGTAGATAAACATAAATAAATAAAAAATTATTTGGTAAATATGAGGTCCATTACAGAGGTAGGGAGAGAGAAATTTGGAGAGAGAGATAGAGGGA
>SNQJ01S0145553.1:17649-32292 GCA_010110895.2 Picea sitchensis | reverse complement strand
GGGTGGAGAGAGAGAGATAGACAGAGAATGAGTGAGAGAGAGAGAGAGAGAGAGACGAGGAGAGTGAGAGAAGGAATGGGAGATAAAGAGAAAGAAAGAGGGAGAGAGGGGGGTGTGTGTTTGTGAGATATAGAGATACAAAGATATAGAGAGAGGGATGGATGGCGAGAGAGAGATGGAGGGATGGAGAGAGAGAGAGGGAGGGAGTGGGAGAGGGAGAGAGGGAGAATTAAAGATCTGTATCAAACTAATAATACGAATCACATTATTTTCCTAAAGACTAAATTGATAAGTATTAAGATGGATATAAACGAGTTTGTCAATACTTTTCTTGGGAGAATTAAAGAAATGAAAGAAATTGGGAGATATAGGAGAAAAAGTGTCAAACAGTGATCTTATATCAATTTCCCTAAATGGAATGCTAGAGTAATATCAAATGTTTATAACAGGCCTTACAACGAGGGAGAAAGCTCCCACTTTTGAGGAACTCACAGGTATGTTGTTGCAAGAGGAAGAAAGGCACACGAATTTGAAGCCTCAAAATTCAAACTTATCACTATGGACAAAGAAGAGATTCCCTAAAGGGAAACCACGAGATGGAGGTAGAGGAGGAAGTTCATTTCAGAGGAATTCAAAGACAAATCAAGGTATTCCATCAAATAGAAATGAACCTAAGTGATTTTATTGCGGTAGGACTGGGCATCTTGCCATAGAATGTTATAAGAAGAAAAATGATGATGAGGCTAAGCATAAAAATAGAAAACATTCAGGACACTTTGCGGAAGAATACTCAAATATTGAACCAAAATATCTCAAATTGTGTTTGTCTAATGTTGCATTGTCTACTGAAACCAGTGATGTTAATGCATGGTTTGTTGATTCTGGCACTTCAATTCATATGACATGTAACAAGAATTGGTATACACACTTTAAAGAAACACATAATGGTGCCCATATTTATCTTGGATATCATCGCTCTTATCAAATAAAGAGATATGGAGTTATTCCAGTAACACTTTTGAATGTTACTATCAGACACATTCGCAATGTTGTGTATGTCCCCGGTATAACAAAAAAATTGATTTATGTGTCCACCATTATAGATAAGGATTTGAACGTCGAATTATTGAAGACACATTGTATAGTGAAGGACTTGCAAGATCATTACATAAATGTTTCTTCATGAGTGAGATTTGGAGGCCTATACAAACTTGATGTCACGAGAAAGAATCATCAAGTTTTAGCTTCTGCGACTATGCTTACATAAACTCTTTGGAAGAAAAGGTATGGTAAAATTAATTATCATGATTTTTTTTTATTACAAATACAAAGTATGGTTGAAGGACTCCCTATGTTAAAGAATGAGTATGTTTCTTGTGAAGGTTGTGCATTAGTAAATATGCATAGAGATGAATTCCCCTCTAATCCCGATAGGAGAAAAAGAGATTTATTATAACTTGTGAAAAATGATGTTTGTGGACCAATGGATCAAAGTTCACTAAGAGGTGATTATTATTTCTTATTGTTTATTGATGACTGAACAAGATACACATGGGTTTATTTCCTAAGGAAAACGAGTGATGTTTTTTAAAACTTCAAGGAATTTCAAAACATGGTGGAGGAGAAAACAAGAAAACCCATCAAAATCATTCGCTCAGATCAAGGGGGAGAGTACATATTGGGGAAGTTCATTAAGTAATGAAAAGATCATGGAATAGTACAACAATTTATAGTACCCCACACTCCATAATAGAACAAAGTTCTAGAAAGGAAAAATAAAAATCTGGTGGAGTGTGTACAAAGTATGATGAAAGGTAAGAATCTCTCAAAAGATTTTTAGGCTTAGGCCATTAGCATTGTTGTTTACTTAAAGAATAGAAGTCCAACAAGGTGTCTTATTCATAAAACTCCTTTTGAATCCTTGTATGATTCTAAACCAAGAGTTAATAATTTGAGGATATTTGGGTGTAAGGAGTTTGCACACATTCCAAAGGAGAACATAAAGAAACTTAATGCTAAATCCATCAAATGCATTTTTATAGGGTACCCTTCAAAATTTAAAGCATATAAATTGTTTGATCCATCTACTCGTAAAGTGTTTGTAGGTAGAGATGTAATCTTCCATGAATAGGCAGAAGGAAACAATGAAGACAACAATCATGGAGGATGGCAGGTACTTCTTAAAATTTGGAGGTCAAATAAGAGAAGAATAAGTAGGAAAAGGCACCCAGTGACATGTATACATCTAGAAATGAAGAAGAATCTTCTAAAAATGAAGGAGAAGTCACCAACCAATTGAGAATATCTTCACGATAGGTTTTTCCATGTGAAAAATATAAATATTATTCCCTGATAATATTTCAAATTTCATAGAACCCATGAGTTTTAATGAATCTAATGAACATGAAGAGTGGAGAGAAGCAATGGTAGAAGAATATGACTCTATAATGAAAACCAAAACTTGGGAATTGACTGAATTTCCTAAAGATAAAAATCCCATAGGATGTAAATGCATATACAAACCTAAATTCAAAGAAGATTGTAGTATATATAAATATAAAGCCAAATTGGTGGCAAAAAGGCATTCACAGAAAGAGGGCATTGATTATGAAGAAAAATTTGCACCAGTAGCTAAATTAAACACTACAAGAATGTTAATTGCACTAGCTACAAAACACCATTGGAAACTTCACCAATTAGATGTAAAGTATTTTTTATAAATGGTGATTTAAAGGAGGAGGATTACCTTACTCAACCAGAGGGGTTTGTGAAAAGTAGTCAGAAACATTTAGTATGTAAATTAAAGAAAGAATTATATGGACTGAAACATTCACCTAGGTCATGGTATGAGAAGATAGATTCATTATTTCTTCAAGTACAGGGTTTTACGAGGAGAAAAAGTGATCCAAATCTGTGTACCAAGTTTGATGAAAAGGGGCACATTGTATTGATTTCCTTATATGTTGATGACTTAATTATTATAGGAAATTCAGAAAAATTGATTAGAGGAATCAAGAAGAAGATGCCACAGGTATTTGAAATGAAAGATATTGGTGAGTGACATTACTGTCTCGCCATTGAAGTTTGAATAAATCATGGTCAAACCTTTGTGTCTCAAGGTAAATATGTCATAGAAGTACTTAACAGGTTAAAAATGGATCAGTGTAAAGTTGTTTACGTTCCAATGCAACAGAACATGAAAATTTATTGTGATTATGGTTCGAAGGAGGTAAATGATACAATGTATAAAAAGATGGTGGGAAGATTGAACTATCTCACTACAACCAGACCTGACATAGCATACACTATTAGTGTGCTAAGTCAGTTTATGGGAAAACCTCTAGAAATCCATTGGAATGCAACGAAAGGGGTACTCAGATATCTCAAAGGAACACTTGATTATGGTATTAAATATACTAATTCATTCGATGTTGAGCTGACGGGTTACTCAGATTCAGATTGGGCTAGAAATCCAGATTATCGAAGATCTACTACAGGTTATGATTCTGGCATTGGATCTGGGATTGTTTCATGGAGCAGTAAGAAGAAACATATTGTATATTTTTCATCCATTGAAGAAGAATATAAATCATTGTGTGGAACAACTTGTGAAGTTGTTTGGTTGAAAAGACTACTTCAATATGTTGGATAAGAACAAAAGAAAGTTACGATAATCAAATGCAATAACCGGATCTCAATCAAGTTGGCAAATAATCTAGTTTGTAATTCAAGGACAAAGCATGTTGATACTCAATTCCATTTTATTCGACAAAAGATGTAGTCTAATGACAGTTCTTTAATGTATTGTAATACTAGTGAAAATGCTCTTGATATTTTCACTAAGCCTCTCGGGAAGATTACATTTGAATTGTTTAGGGAGATGTTAGGTGTGGATGTAAATCCTTTCTCCATTAAAGGGGAGAGTTTGAATAGTGAAGATTTAGAATAATAGAGGTTTAACTCTGATTAGTTTCCAACCGTCACAACGTTCCTAAAATCGTTCCTCAACCATACAACATCTTATATATACAATGTAAATCTTATTTATTAATTGGAACAAATTGGGCTTTGGTTCCCCCATCTCCGAAATGTTTTGAGTCAGTTTTCTTCACTCTGGTTTTAAATATTAAGAATTTAACTCTCCTCATGTAATATATTACAAAAATCTAGTTTTAAGTGTGTTTTAGTTTTTTGAGTGGTCATGAATGTCATCAAAATGAAATGTTAAATGTACAACTTAAAATAAAAAATGGTTTTTATATTAGTTGGTTGATGTAAGGAAATGGTTTTTATATTATCGTCTTGTTGTAGTAATGGTTACAAAGGACAAAACCATTATTTACAAGAGTAAATAATAGTAATAGGCATCTTACATAAATTTTAAAAGTATAGTTTGAGTGAATTTACAAATTGAAAGTATAGTTTGAATGAATTTAATTGTTAAAGATATTTTATTATTTATATTTTTAAATATATTTTGATAAATATACTTTAATAAATATGTTGAAGATATCTTTATCTATGAATCATTTTTTACATATAATAGTGTGTCAATGCTTGCAAATTTATCATTTCTATCATGATGCGGGAGCCTTACCAATCATTGATGATCAATATGGATTCCTAGACACTTTGTAATATCAAAATGTTACATTATTTTTCTTAGAATTATTTATACAGAGTGGATACTGTATATTGGTCTTGGCATACACTAATCCTTAAGAATTTTTAAACAAAATTTTTTATAACAATATCACACATCAACCGTCGCAACGTTCCTAAAACCGTTCTTCAACCATACAAGATGTTGTATGGTTACACATCAACCGTCGCAACGTTCCTAAAACCGTTCTTCAACCATAATATAAATAATATATATATATATATATATATATATATATATATATTTATATATGGTATTGTAAATCTTTATTGATCAATTGGGAACAAATTAAGCCATTTCCCCATCTCTGAAACAGTTCTGAGTGTTTAAAGTTTTCTTTCACTCTGGTTTTGGGCATTGAGAATTTAACTCTCATCTAATATTTTACTTTAAAATCTAGAATTTTAAGTTTGTTTTGTTTTTTAGTGGTCTTGAATGCCATCAAAATGAAATGTTAAATGTACAACTTAAAATAAAAAATGGTTTTTATATTATTTGGTTGATGCTAAGGAAATGGTTTTTATATTATATAGTTATTGTAGTAAAGGTTACAAAGGACAAAACAATTATTTACAAGAGTAAATAGTAGTAATAGGCATATTACATAAATTTTAAAAGTATAGTTTGAATGAATTTAATTGTTAAAGACATTTTATTATTTAGATTTTTAAATATATTTTAATAAATGTGTTGAAAATATCTTTATTTATGAATCATTTTTTACAATCGACCATAATAGTATGCCAATGCTTACAAATTTAGCACTTCTATCATGGTATGGGAGACTTACCAATCATTAATGATCAATCTTGATTCCTAGACACTTTGTAATCTCAAAATGTTACAATATTTTTCCTAGAATTGTCTATACATAGTGGATACTAGATCTTGGTCTTGGCATACACTAATCCTTTAGACGATATGGTAATGATCTTGGCATACACTAATCCTTAAGGATTTGTGAAAAAAAAAAAGTTTATAACAATATCACACATCAACCATCACAACGTTCCTAAAACCGTTCCTCAACCATACGACATCTTATATATACATTGTAAATCTTATTGATTAATTGGAACAAACTAGGATTTACTTCCCCATCTCTGAAATGTTGTGAGTGAGTTTTGTTCATTCTAGTTTTAAGTATTAAGAATTTAACTCTCCTCATCTAATATTTTAAGAAAATCTAGTTTTAAGTGTGTTTTGTTTTTTAAGTGGTCGTGAATGCCATCAAAATGAAATGTTCAATGTACAACTTAAAATAAAAAATGCTTTTTATATTAGTTGGTTGATGTAAGGAAGTGGTTTTTATATTATCTTATTGTTGTAGTAATGGTTACAAAGGAAAAAACCATTATTTACAAGAGTAAATAATAGTAATAGGAATCTTACATAAATTTTAAAATTATATCTTGAATGAATTTACAAATTAAAATTACAGTTTGAATGAATTTAATTGTTACAAATATTTTATTATTTAGATTTTTAAATATTTTTTGATAAATATATTTTAATAAATGTGTTGAAAATATCTTTATCTATGAATCATTTCTTACAATCAACCATAATAGTATTTCAATGCTTGCAAATTTATCACTGTTGTCATGGTGCGGGAGCCTTACCAGTCATTCATGATCAATTTGGATTCCTAGACACTTTGTAATCTCAAAATGTTACAATATTTTTCTGAGAATTATTTATAGAGAGTGGATATTGTATCTTGGTCTTGGCATACACTAATACTTTAGACGATATGATATTTGTCTTGGCATACACTAATCCTTAAGGATTTTTGAAAACAAAAAAGTTTATAACAATATCACACATCATTTTACTAATAACTTTAGTAATAATGATGCACTAGTGATAGGATACTAGTTTAACATGCACCTCTTAAAGATTTTTGAAAAAACAAAAGTATATAACAATATTACCAATCATATTATTAGTAATAATGATACACTAGTGATAGAATACTAGTTTAATATGCACCTCTTAAAATTTTTTGGAAAGACAAAAGTATGTAACAATAAAGTATATAACAATATTACCCATCATTTTACTAATAATGATGGAGGAGTGTCTGATAGGATGCTATTTTAACATGTACCTAATAGATGTATCATTTAATAACTTACTAATAATGATGTAGGAGTGTTCAATAAGATATTAGTTTAACATTCACCTCATGGATAATATCATTTCAAAAATAGTTGAATTTGTTTTTAATCATTTCATATTAAAGAATTTAGGTTTATTTAAAAAATGGACAAAATAGGATATTAGATATTTATTTAAAATATATTTGCAATTCAAAAAAGTCAAGCCACGTGTTAAAAATCCAAGCGAGTTGTGCTTGACCTATTTGACTAAGTAAAACAATGCAATTAAAAAAAAGTACAATTAGCCATTGCCCTCTTAATTTAAAATTGCAAGTTGTTACGAGGTTGAATCCTCTTGAAAATCCTTGTTTAGCATTGAAATGAGCAACCTAGCTTTAGAATAATTGAAATCAGGAGTCTACATTGTGAGACTACTTGTGCATCCAATTAATATATTAATATAGGATACATAAATATTACAAATTAGTTAATATTTTTTTTGTTTGGTAGTTTGTTCGTGACCTGCGGGACTAGTCTTTGGCTTAGAAACCACGACTAAGGCGCATGTAAGCCGTGAAAATCACTTGGGGATCGCACCCGGCCTGAGCCACACTAACCCTTATCATGGTTGGATTTTTTTTCCTTTTCAAACCGGTGACTTTAACAACGAACTTCCTTAACAACACACTCTTTCATGATTGTCCTACACCTTGAAACACAAATTAGTTAATATTAACAATAATATTAATATTTATTTTTTTATCCAAATAATAAAATAATGTTAATATTAAATATTTTATCCAAAAAATAAAAAACTAAGGTCAATATTAATATCAATTTCTTCTTTATTCAAATAATACAAAATTAAACTCAATAAATCACCTCAATATCTTAGAATAATATTAATATTAAATTCATTATCCAATGAATTAAAAACTAAGCTCAATAACTATTTCCCTTGTTAATTTAAATTAACCTCAAGGGATGGTGGGGTATTTGGATCTGGTATTACAAAAACTACCATATGTGTATAGTTTCAGTGTAGTTTTGTTTTAGATGGTGACATCACAAAAGGGTCGAATCTACTTGGAATTTTTCAATCTTTATTTTGAAATGTATATGAAACCATTTTTTTTCCTTACTTTAGAATATCGTTTCATAGTTTAATGCGGTTCAATATCAGGCAATGGAAAATTTTCAATCTTTATTAATTTAAATTTTGAAATTTGTATGTTACCTTTTTTTCCCTACTTTAGAGTATCTTCACTTAGTTTAATGTCCTTCAATACCATGTACTGTAAAATTTATGTCAAAGTAAGTATTTTCCTTATTTATTTATTTTTTAACAAAAACTAGAAAAATTGTATTATCTGTGTGGAAGAATCCACTGGTTTTACATATAAAAGTTTTGTAGAGATCCCATAGATTTCCCTCTTAAGGAGAGACTTTTACAAAAGTGGGGATTGATGTTGGAACATAGTTTAGAGTGTCTCCCTTGATTTTCCCAACTTATGAAAGTTGAATTCCCTGGATAACTCTGGAAAAATATATCACTGATATATATTATTCGACAAAACATACAAAAACTGGAACTTGGTTACCCTTTTCAACTTTGATATGTTGCATGTCCTCCATGATTTCTGGGTGTGGCTCATCCAGGTCAAGTATTTGATTGACCGAATTTGATTGTGCATTCCTTGAGTGTCCCTGCTACTCTCTCATGTTTCTTGGAGGTGCATGTGTGTCGTCTAACTGGTTTAGTGTTTGCTGCAAGATCTTTATCTTTAGGCGGTTGACTTCAATTTGACTGCATTGGGCGCCGCTTTCATCCTAGAATTTACCAATCATGAATTTGTGTTGGGATAGTGCTTCCAGATAAAAGGCTCAGTTGGAACTCATTGCGCTGATTTGAACTATGAGACTACTATAACCACCACAATCCACTTCCCAATATTCCTATGGCCAGCTTCCCGAGTCCTCCTGAGCTTCATTTTATTGCTGCATTGTGTCGTTTTCTTGATCGGACCTGACACTTCCTTGGTGCGAGGGATGTCGTCGAGGCAGGAAGTAAAATGAGAGGTCAGAGATCGATGGTAAATTCATGAGGTCTTAGGAGTTCTATGGCTGTCTAAATTAGGGCTTTGGGGGGGCGTGAAGAGGCCCAAGGCTAGACATGGCTCTAAAGGGTGAAGGAACCAAAGTCTTGTGAGCCGAGATGCAGGGCCCTGAGTGATAATTCTAAGAAGAGAGAGGATTCCAGAAAGCGCTTAGCAAGGCATACTATGAGGGTGATGGGGAATGAGGATAAATAGCAGCTTGACTAAGGATAACGAGTGAACGGATGGGAAATCCCCTAAAAAACATAAATTGAGCAAGGAAGACGTCATGGTTTCCCATGGTTCTAATAAAAGATAAAGAGTAATTACATGCGAGTTCGTGGGAGACTCCTTGTGAACTGTTCCATCAGAGGCCATGGAAACGAGACTAGAGGTGTGGCTGACATCCAAGGAGCTACTACGTTGTGCGAGTTGAGTTTCCTGTACAACTTCCACCATGCTTTGAAGTTTGATGACAGGGTTTCCCATGCGATTCATAGATTTACCACCTTGCGTAATGATGATGTAAGGGTCATTAGCCATCGTTTTGACTTGGACAGGGAGTCCCACTCGTTCTTCCTACCACCTGGTTAACCCAGGTAACCCTTGTTGCACGTGGATGTCTCCTAGTGTCCCCCTTGTGTTGTTTGAACTGCTAATCCACTCACCCAATGAACAAATTCTTAAATTCACAAAAATTCCCCCATCTCTTTTGTCTCTTTAGGGGGTGCGACTTCCCTTCCTATGCATGTGCCCTTGATTTTTGTTTGAAACCGTAGTTTGGCACCTTCTTGTGCCAGTCTTCGCCCAATCATAAATGATCATTAGTAAAGGGGTACTAGGGTTGAAAATTCGTCTAAACTTAGGGTGTCAGGCTTTGCTCCTATTGCTGCATTGGCCATTTTGTTGGCTTCAGTGTTATTTTCTGTCAATATGTGGTAGATGATGGTTTTAATGTCTGAGAAGACCATCCTAATTCTATCCATGATTTTCTTTAATCTTGAGTCTCTAGGTTTTGTTCCCCATATCATCATTCTTATTATGTTTTTGGAGTCCCCAATGACTACAAGCTCTTGAATTTCCTTAGTCTGGGAGAGTTGTACTCCTTTTAGAAGAGCATAGGCCTCTGCTTTATTCTTAGTTTTTGTCCCCATATTCCAATGGTAACTGAAGGATCTTTTCCCTCCGAGGTTGAAGAGCATCCACGACGCCTACCACCCCTTAGTATTTTCCTTACTAAAAACACAATTTTCACTGTATTAATATTTATTATTTATATGATATTATTGTGAATATTTTTTCTCTTAAAATTGTTTCATATTTTCTTTAATGTTTATTATTTATATCATATTACAAAAGATATAACTATAAATTTTTTAATATTTATTATTTATATAATATTAAAAAAATATAATTATATATTTGAAATTATGTGTAGGAAAAATAACAAAATCCTATAAAAATTTATACAATAACTTTGTAAAATATTATAAACGTAAATATTTTTTAAACTAAATGATTATTCTATTTTATATTTCACATTACCTTAATATTTACTTCAATTAGACTACTACATACACTATAAAATTTGATTATAAGTTAATATATCTGATTCAACTTAAATATTATTTTTTTACTTAAACATTACAAAATTTTAGTGCACAGGAAAGGAAGCTGAATGGTATTTTATTTTATATTGCATTTTACTGAATATTTGATTCCCTTAAGCTATTATATACATATTTAATTTTATGATTATAAGATAATATATAATATATTTGATTGAACTTAAATATTTTTAGCTTTTATATGTAACTAACAGATGAAAACTATTTATATACATATTTAATTTCATGATTATAAAATAATATATTTGATTGAACTTAAATATTTTTAACTTTTATAAGAACGGAGAAAAACTATCTATCTTTAATAATTGAAAGCTCTAATGGACAGAGGAAAACTCTAACGGACCGAGGAAAACTCTAACGGACCGAGGAAAACTATCTATCTGTCATATTTGAAATCGAAACTGAAAAAGCATGATAGCAACGGGTATTGAACTGATATTATTAAAAACAAAATTTTAATTGAATTAATATTTTTTTTAATATTTATTATTTATATAATATTATTGTAAATATTTTTTCTCTTAAAATTGTTTTATATTTATTTAATATTTATTATTTATATCATATTACAAAATATATAATTATAAAGTATTTAATATTTATTATTTATATGATATTACAAAAGATATAATTATATATTTGAAATTATGTGTAGGAAGAATAACAAAATTTCATAAAAAAATTATACAATAACTTTGTAAAATATTATGGATTTAAAATTTTTGAAATGAATATTTTTTAAATATTATTAATCTAACAAATTAAATGATCATTATATTTTATATTTCACTTTATCTTAATATTTAGATCAATTAGACTATTGTATACATATTTATTTTTATGATTATAAATTAATATATTTGATTCAACTTAAATATTAATTTTTTACTTAAATAATTTATAAAATATTACTAAACAGAAAAGCAAACTGAGTTGTATTGTATTTTATATTCCATTTTACTTAATATTTTATTTCCTTAAACTATTATATATATATATATATATATATATATATATAATTTCATGATTATAAGATAATATATTTGATTGAATTTAAATAATTTTGACGTTTATGGGTAACTGACGGAGGGAAACTATCTATGTTTAATATTTGAAATCTCTAACGGACAGAGGGAAACTCTAACGGACGCAGGGAAACTATCTATATGTCATATTTGAAATCGAAACTGAAAAAGCATGATAACGCATGGATAAAGCGACCGTTTGGAAATTTGTGAAAATCAAAAGCTAAAAGGCATGATAACCTCTAACGGACGGTCCTTCAATATTTTCCTCCTCCTTGATGATCTTTCTGGTATGCCTGTATGATCTCTCTGGTATACGTGTGTCGGGAATGAGTCAATGTCGAGTCTGAGACGTGTCTGAATAGGCTGAAATAAATTGGGGGCACCTGCGTCATCCGCTGGAGCTTCCGAATGATCAATGCCGTTTCAATGGTATATTTTATCATTATTATTTCCTTATGCAGAGATTGTTTTGTAAATTCATTCAAGAGTCTTAATCTCTTTCGGCTTATTCCAAATTTCATGTATAGTCTTCCTTTTGATTTGTCAATTTGATTGCAAATATTTCAGGTTCTATCTGTTCTATTAGCATGCAAATAGTCCTTAGTTGGAAGAGATTAACGGCAGAAGAGGCGCCTTTGATTGGATTCAAGCCCTTCTAAACCCTTTCACAAAACGAATTCATGCTAAAGGTATGTATAGCTCTGATTTCTCTTTTCTTCTCTCAATAGGTTAACATTGATGCCATAGGCCATGTTGAATACATGTAATATTTTGTTAACAAGAGGTGTAATCGAGAGTAAGTTAACCCTTCTCTTGAGTAATTTAATCTCTTATGTTATTATGTTATCTTTTCCATTAGTTTAACCTGAATCCTTCTTTTTAGTGCTTAATTTATTTATATTATCTTTTTTTTATGTAACTAATTTTTTATTGGTTTCTGAATAGTTAGTTTAATCTACTTCTTGAACAGCTTCATCCACCTGATTAGTTAACTGACCCACATATTATTTTATTAGTTAACTGAATGAAAAACAATTTATATGTGTATCTTTTCCCATATATCAATGCTCTTTCTTTCACTGGATTATAAATTATAAAGCATACCCATTATTACAAATCGCTTCACCCCTCCTGAATGAATAACTATATCACGACACAAACATAGGATATTTTATTATTATTATCCCATTGAGTTCATTTTCGTGAGTATTATCCCCATAACCTTAAAGGTTGAAATGGTTGCATGCTTACAAGTTTTATCAATAGCCTATGAACTTTGATTTTTGTCGACAATATCTCATTGAGTTGTTTTTCGTCCAGTCTTATCAATAGCCTCTCATCGTCGATTTTTGTAAATATGTATTGTAAATATGGACTGTGTGTCGGTTTATATTTATTGTAAATATGGACAGTGTGTCGGTTTATATGTAAAGTTTTATTAGTCTCTACATATTGTACAAATATATTAATTGTTTTTATTTATTTTTAAATAAAAATTAAAAAAAAAATAATTTTTAATTTTGAAATATATTGTATGAAATGTTTTTATTTAAATTTTTAGATTTATAGATTTTATTATAATTCTAATGATAAATTCAATGAAAAATTGTTAGATTTCTAGATTTGAGTGATTATTTCTGAATAATCACTCAAATGAATTTTGAATAACAAAAAATAAAGATTTATATCAATTTATATAGCAAGATTTAGACGAAAAAAACACATTTCACACTTTAATTTAAATTAAAAACACCTCAACCTTCCATTTTAGTTTTCAAGTAGATTTTATACCTTGCTTGTTAAAGCTATATATTTCTTTTTGAACAACAAAAAAAAATAGGAACTTATGTAAATTTATATCGCAAGATTCGAATTAAAAAAAACCATTTCACACCTTAATTTAAATTGAAAGCACCCCGCCCTTCCATTTTAGATTTCAAATAGATTTTATGCGTGGCTTGTTAAAGCTATATATTTCTTTTCAATCGAGCTTAGGAACGAGTTGTTTCATTAAATTGACTATTCTTATTAAATAAGAATAGAAGAATCAGAGTCTTTCTAAAACTGGATTCAGGGTTTTAGTATTAGAATATGTTAAATGGTTTAACTTTAAATTTTATAATTTTTGGGTGTATATAGTATGTATTTATATTTGGTTTTTTTTTTCATTTATAATGATTATTTTTTAAGCTTGGAAAAATAAGATTTTTTAGTTTTTATATATTTTTATATTTTGTACAAATATATGAATTGTTTTTATCCTTTTAAATAAAAATAAAAGAAATAAAAAAAATTAAAGTTATGAATTGTTTTTATTTTTATCTTTTTATTTTATATAAAAGAAATAAAAAAATTAAAAATTTTAACTTTCAAATATATTGCATTAATTGTTTATATTTAAATTTTTAAATTTTATGATAATAAATTATATGATTTTTATATTAGAATTTTATGGAATTTGTTTTTGTATTTATAGTTCATTTTCCTTTTAATTAATTAAGTAAATAACAAACTTGTATATAGTTCTTTGTGTATATTGAATATTTTATTTTATTGTGTTGTATTTTAACTTAAAATATTTACTATTTGTTTTTTTTCATTGTGGATAAAACTATATTTTTTTAATTTTTGATAAATTAGGTATTTATGTTAGTGATTTTACATGTGGTTTCTTATCTTTTGTAAGTGTGTGATGCAAATTTATTATATATTTGTTGTCATTTTGTATTTCTTTGTATTTTCTATTAAAATTATGTAATTTTTACTTTAATTAACATAATGGATACATGGTTCTCTATTCCATATTCAAAAATAGATTTGAGTAAGTTGTATATTGTGATATTATAAATTTGTTCAAAGAATTATTTTCATTTGATGAAATGAAGTATTATGTGAGGCTTGGGCCTTGGGTTTTATAAGGGCTTAGGCTTAGGTTTAGACTTATTATTAGGGATTTTGACTTAACGTTAGGCTAGGATAGGATAACCTCCTCTATCTAGGTTAGGCTAGATCACTCTATGTAGGTTAGGGTAGAGTAGGCTACACTAGGTTAACGTGAGATGAGCTAGGTTAGGTTGGGCTAAACTAGTAGGTTATTGTAGGGTAGGTTATATTAGGCTAAGT